>JAVQJG010014335.1:0-17216 GCA_036024015.1 Craterocephalus amniculus
TATGCGCAATCAATGAGTCATTAATTGTAATGAAATTACCCCTTTTACCACATACTATACCACGTAGAAAACCATTTTTCTTAGAAAGATTAAAATAATATCAGGTATAGTTCCTTTCACGTTAATTCCGATTTAAAGAGGAATTAAAAGTCCCATGTAAACGTGACCATTGTTGCAAATGTTTCAAGACATGAGTTTTTGAGGGTAGTGAAAAATCTGCTTCTCTGGTGGCCCGGTCTGAGTAAATGTTACCTTTAGCTCACCCATCAGTGAAAACTGACTCTCCGAACTCAGAGTGCCCCGGCTGCTATCGGATTAAGTACATAACACAACCCCATTTGGGAAACAAAAAGAAAATATACCTTCAAAGGTTTCCTTTACATTCTGATTATATTTTTAGACTGCTCATATTTCTGTAATTAAGCTGGGATTTAGCAATCCCTCAGTAAACTCTGAGCCAAAAACCAACAATCCTGTCCAGATCTACATTTTCATATCACTCTTTCATCCATTATTTGGTTTATTTTTTGTGTGTTTACTCATGTATCTTTAAATTCAAGCCGCTGAATTGTCGGCGTATTTTAGAATCTTAATAAATGCTGTGGATAAAACTCCATATATGTCGCTGCTCACATGCAGAACAAGCTTTGAAATATCCATTAAACATGACTGACTGCATTAACTGCATAGAAATAAATCATTTCATCCCACAGGATATTTTCAGATGTATGTAAAAGGCTACAGGAGGAGGGGGAGGCGGCTTAACTTGAGCTGACTCTGGCTGATCTCCACAGAGAGACAGATTGGCACCTACTGCTCCACAGAATGTTCCCTTCCTTCCTGTATTAATGAACCAAGAGAAAAATGAATGGACGGATTTTAGTGAGCCAGATCCTGTAAACAGGCGGGAGCTCAGTCCTCCTGCAGAGGCTTATTATTCTCTATGTAGGTCTTTATTTACCCCATTCATGACAAATGGCAGCTAGTTTGGTAAATATTAGAATTCTTGATGCTCTGTTTACAAAAGCAAAGATGTAAGACTGACTCAAAACAAAGATTAAGGAGACTTTTTATTGATTAAAAACTAATCTGGATCTGCACGAACAGTTAAATGTTACTTTTCTGCCCATATTCCACCACGTCAGTCTCATTAAATACAACCAGATCATTTTTGCATAATTTTTTTGACAGAGACACTTTCACCTTGGCTGAGAAGGGAATAAGCACCAATCTCAACCAAATTGTTTTTGCTTTTAAAAAAGGACTTGAATGATCATCTGATTCCTAAATCAGCTATATAATAGTATTTGTTGATCATCTAATCTTCTCAGCTCCTTGTAATGTTTTAATTTCTATTTATTTGTGCCGCTTTTAGGTTAGAAATTAATCTGTAAAGTTCTGGCTTCCTCGCATCTTAATCCTGACAATGAATCTTTAAATCAATACATGCACAGCTGAGAAACGGGGGAGGCTTTGACCTCTGGCTGCTAAGAACAACAGTCTTGTGTCCCTGACCTCTGTGAGCCTCTCTGCAAAGTGTCATTTAGCTTTCACCCTTCAGCTGTTGGCACTCTGAGGTGCCTTTATCCAGCGTTGCCTGAGCAACTGTGCACCACAACAAAACACCTCCCAGATGAAAAGGAGCTTTATCAATGTTCTGGGCAGACTATGAGATATCTTTCAATGTAGATACATCCAGAAGTGATTATAATATTACTTTAATGAAGTTCCTGAAAGCTTTCCCTCTTCTGTTTACAGAGAGGAGTCTCCTCTCTGCCAGGGTCAGAGGCAATATAGCGGTCGCTCAGGTGGGCGACACATTCCCCCGAAAGCGCTAACCTCATCAGCGGGCACCTGTGGCCTCATCACCGGGTAGCCATGGAAACAAAACTGTGTCTAAACGAGAGCGGGCTGAAGGTCAAAGACCACTCAAACTGTAGACAGACTGCGGGGAGGGCGGCAGGGCTGAGACACGATGTGCCCAAAGTGTCAGGAGCGGCTCTCAGCTGTCATGTGCAGTGTGGGAGGCACTTATGGGCTCATCATTATGGTTCAGTGGAGCCACTCGATGCGCATACCGCTCTTGTCACGGCCACCCATGCGCCTTTACTAAATGACCTCCTATAAGACCTTCAGACTCAGGAATGTGACAGCCTGAAAGGTCCCCCTACAATCATTTTTCTGAGCCACCTGTGCAGCAATGACGTTCTCCCCAAACAGAAGTGAATTTAGAGTTTGTAAGATATAACTAAAATAAAATTCTGGTGGGCTGCACGATGCTGCGGTGGTTAGCATTGTTAGGTTCCTGGAGTCTCTGTGTGCATGTTTTCTCCAAAAGATCATGCCAGATAAGGTTAGTTTATTGTTGATCGTACTAAATTTTCCCCGCGATGAGCACGACTAGCAACCTGTCCAGGGTTTACTCCACGTCAGACTCCAGCTTCATGTGACCCTGAATGTGACCACAGTGGTCTGTGAGATTGAAAACGTGGTCTGTGGTGTTCAGACCACAGATCAGTTTTTTTTGGGAAAATGTTGTCTCTCTAGAAACATTATGGCTGGGACAATAAGCTCTGTTCCCGAATCGATGTGTGTCGATTCCATTTAAATTGTGATTCTTGCAATTCTTTGATATTGCTGCTTATTTATTTTAATTTATTTTAATTTATTTTTATTTTATTTTTATTTATTTTTATTATTTTATTTTATTTTATTTTATTTTATTTTATTTTATTTTATTTTACTTTATTTTATTTTATTTTATTTTATTTTATTGTACAACAGACCATGTGAAAAAGTGGAATGATGATGATGTCTACAGACTATATCAGGAGCCAGAGGTAACTCCACAGGGGTAACTCTGTTATTGTGACATTCACCTTCTGCCAGAGTCATTTTCCTGCAATTCACTCACAATTTGAAACTCTCTGTCAACATTTCACATTTCCTCTGACCTAAATTATTTATACATCATTACCATCTTACCAAAATGCCAGTGTATCCGTCCTGTGGAGGACCGATGGCTACCACCCACATACAGATCACTCGACCCAGCCTCCATCCAGACTCTTTTTGTCTTTTTTAAACTTAACTTTCTTAGTTTTCACTTCAGCTAAAGAAAAAGTTTTGCCTGTATTGTTAATGACGCTGTTCATTACTTCACCTGCAGTTGGTTTGAAGCACCGACAGATTTTACTTTTGTTTTGTCATTCTCCCCTTCATCCAGTTTTCCTCACACTTCTAGTGGCTTTTCACCCTACTGAGTGGGCCTGTCCATCTGGTGTTTGCCAGAATTACCAGACTTTGTTAGGCCAAGTCTGCACATTCTTCTGGATTTGATTAAAGTCGAAATGATAATGAAGCAAAAAGTACAAAATTTCTGAGAAGATATGAGTTTGCATTGTGTTTATCTGATATCTACGTTATTATTTTTAACAGTTGACTGAAATGGATTAGTTTTCTAGATAGGGTTTTTAGGTCATCTGTTTCTTCACGCTTTAAGCTTACATTGTTAATAGAAACTTAAAAGAAGAAAAAGGAAAAAAGGACCTAGTAACAATCATGTTCTGAGCCTCAAACAATCTGAGATTGATAGGAGGAATGAGAGTCCTGGTTCGCCACCATCCGTAAAGAAAGCAGTACTTTGAAGAAGGCTGGAAAACTGTTCCTGCGAGCTGCAGAATAAAAAGAAACAAAACAAAATACTGTCAAGTGCATTCTCTGCTGCACTCACTGCTGCTGATGGTGCTTAGTTGCATGTTGCTCCATTTGTATCACAGTCATTGTAATAATCACGCTGAAGCACATCCTCTTCTGGCTTTTTGCTTTAGCGCTCTCAGATGTGTGAAAGATGGCATGAATCATCTGTTAGTTGAGCCACTAGTCTGCATTCTGCTCTCAGCGTTGCTGCTTTGATCTGCATTATAAATCTGCACTGAAGGCCTGGTGGGTGTCTGAAATCAGTGCAGTTTCTGTAAGGCTCGCTACATCAGCCCTTAGGCCGACCTCGGCAGTGTCTTTGCCAGGAGCTCGGCCGCTGTTCCCACAATGTTCGGAATGATTTTTTTCTTGCAATAGAGAATCTGAGGCTGTCTGCATCCCATGCAGCTCTTCTGTAAAGGAAAGCATGCATTCCAGTTCTAGCAGTAGGAAGTGGGTAGCGTAATGCGTGGGGAGGGAAGAGTTGGTCTAACCTCTCCTCCATCTCTGATCACAACGTCATTGGTGGCAACTAAACATGTATTTCCTCTTCCTTACCTTGGGTTCCACTTATATTTCTGTTATTCCTGTACGGCCCTTGTCTCTGATTAATTTCCTAAAAGCAAATGTCCCCATTTACGCAGCTTCTGAAGAGAATTCTGTAGAATTTCTTCAGTTTTTGTCTTTACTCTGTGTATGGATCTATATTAGCTTACTTATCCCCATCGATGCGTTGACGGCTGAAGCTGGACTGATATCGAGCAGCTGGTGTTATCTTCCTAGATGTCATTTCTTGAGAAGCAGCAGATCTGTATTACAGCTGGCAGGATAAATGGTCCTAAGAGGTGTAAAAGGTCTTAAACATGCAAACATCGATGACTGATAGCAAGTTTCTGATGATGATGGACATAATAATGTATAAAAGCCTCTAATACAAGCTGTTTTATTTTTTTCTTGTCATGATTACTAAAACTACCACTTTTCTAGCAAATAATCCATCAGCTACATTATACAGAGTACTAAAAATATTTGTTTCACCCAAAGGCATGTAGGCTAGGAAAACTATTTCAATATTCCATCTTTCCTGATGTTGCTACCATTAGGGCTGGGTATCACTCCTAATTTCCTGAATCGATTCGATTCACAAGAGCAAAAATTGATTCGATTTCGATTAATTTCGATTTGATTCAATATCATTCATTTTCAGATATTCATGTCACATAAATATTTCTTGAATATCAGACATTTGCTGATGGCAATTTTTATGAAACGCTGAAGCAATCTTTCAACAGTGTGTAATTTAAACACATTTAATATTCATGTTTTCATTAAAAAATGTCCAGCACTGGCATGTCACACACACATAACTGTAGCACTTATTTGTGAAATAACCAATGTTACATGTCAAACAGAACACAGTGTTAACAGAAACACTACAGTAAAAAAGAATGACCAAATACAAACTAAGCTATTTTTCTTTAAAAGAAAAAAAAAATCGATTTTGGCATTTTATGAATCGATTATTGATTTTTTTATTCTTGAATCGATTTTATTCAATTAATCGATTTTTTTAAACCCAGCCCTAGCTACCATGTGTAGTAGAAATAGCAATAAGTGTTATAGTCAAGCCTTGACAGTCTTTTTGACTATTTATTTGAAAAACAAGTTTGAGTGAAAACTCCTATGAAGGCTTAGTTTCTTTATAAAAGTCTGATGAAAAGTAAAGCCAGTTTATGTTAACCTGCATTCTCACTGATGGCTGGAAAGAAACTACGGAGGTTGGTTTAACCCTCTGACCCCTAATGTATCATATCTGATATGTGATTTCTATTGCTTCTGACAACTTACAGTATGGGAAACGTTTAGTACTCTATATCCTCTGCACGTCGGTATCCCATTAAACAATAAGTTTTGTTGCTTTTCTTTATAGAGTTAGTTTCCTAGAAGTTTTTTTTAAAAATCCTGATGAGTCATCCTGGACTCAGGGGCATCGACTAGCTTCATCTAATTAAACGATTTCTTGAATAAAAGTGTAACGGTAAAGTTTTACTTAGCTGTGTTGGATCTTAATGATACCTCTGAAACAACTGACTACTAAAGTTACAAAAATAGAATAGTTTACTCAAATGTCATAATATTTAGTGTTAAAAATAAAAATCTAATGTAATTAGTTTGCTTGTAATGTGGAAAAAAACAAGCTGCCAGATGTACAAGAAAGTCTAAATGTATCCAAACAGCAGATGGACATTTGTGATGAATTTGCCGGTTGAAATAGTTGCACATTTAGCAGCTTGGTTCAGGTATTTCCCTCCGGAGTTCATGGAAACGGGATGCATAAATAGGGGTCTGTTTGCCAACTTGTTTGCCAGATCAGCCTTGTGTTTACAACTTGTTTCTCCTGCCCCCATGTGGCTCAGAGAGAGAAACGGTTGATGTAGAATAACTAGATATTATGCTTAATTATTCATGTCTATATATACAGTATATATATATATATGTGTGTGTCTGTGATGGATTATTGAGGGAAATTAAAATAAAGCAAACGGTTGTGGAGATCTCTGGCTTTGAAAGAGTTAAGGAATTCCACCCCGGCTGAAGGAACAGAGTGAGAGGGAGGATGAGGAGTTATTGCTGCCACAGAGCGAGAAGAGAGGAAGGAGGAGGAGGATGAGAGCGAGAGAGTTGCCTGTCTGCTTTGGTTTTTGGGTATGTAAGTATGTGTGTGTATGTGTGTGTGCGTGCTGACACCTGGTGCTCACCCTCCCTCGCTGCTCACATTGTGGAGAGCTCTCTGCCTGTCTGGGCTCTTCTTTACCTCTCCTTTTCCTTTCTATTCCCTCCCTCTGTCTTTTGTCCTCCTCTCTCTGCCCCCCACCCCCCCCACCCCCCGTGTTGCATTTCTTTTTCCTTCTCTGAGCCCCTACAATCTCCTCTTTTTGTTTAGGACTTCCTTTACTATGCTGCAGGATTTTTATTGCCTAAGCAGACGGCTGCTCGACTGACAAAGGTGAGCCGGATGGATCGGGGCGGGAGTGCAGACGGACGGCTTAGACGTGCGGTTTTATGAATTCAGTGTGATTCAGACAGAATTCATACAAATCTAGCTGTTAATTGTTTCCCAGGATGTCGGTTGCTTCACGGTGCAACTCTGAGCAGCTCTGTCCGTGTAGGCGTCTCAGTGTGTACTTTTGGAAGGTGAAAGGTTCAAGTGTGTGATTTAAAAGCAGTGGTGTGTGTCTGTGTTGTTTGACTGCTGTCAGAGACACTCTTGAGTTGATTTGTTTGCTCTGTCGTGGCTACGTTGCTGGATGTCACCTTGACCCAGGCTTTCACAGCAATTTGTGTCTTGCCGGCATCGTGCCACACCTTAAGCATGGACACTATGTGTGCGTGTGTCACTGAGCGTTACTACAGATACACACTAATGCAAGCGGAGAGGCCATGGTGTCTGACAGATGGGAATTAGAAGAGAGGATGGTACGAGACTATGAAACGAAAGAGCCAGGGTTTCGTTATGACGACTATGCGTTTCACAGGAGATGTATGTCACTATTCATGTTCAGAGGTTTATTACAGACCCTTCATATCTCAGCTTGCTGTTTGAGTTCTGCTTTCTGTTTTCACAAGTCTTTCCTCTGATCAGGTTTTATTTCAATGTGGCTGGTTGTGCTTGTGCAACTTTAAAAACGGCCTTAATCTGACCAAGGTTTTATAGGAAAACGTTCTTTATGCAGGACATGGTGTCAAAAAACATTTATGATGTAAAAAATTTCCCTTAAATGACAGCTTTACGAGGTCCTTTTGTGAACGCACATGGCCAATAATCAGTCTCATGAAAGAAAAAGCACAACCCATACATTTAAAACAATGACTTAGGAGCTTTTTCAACTCGTTTCTGAGATATAAAGTGACTGGTTTGTTTGCGTACAGTTCCTTAAAAACCATCGTGTGACTGTCAGTAAATGCAGTCGTACTGTGAAATTAGCACAAACTTAGACAAGAAAACAAATCATTCTCCTACACATTTAAAATTAGACCTGTGAAGAAAATCTGCAGTTAGACATAATCTCATTTTTACTTTTATTTATTTATTTGTTAGTTTACTTAATCAAATAAAATTTTCTATTGCAAAAAGAGAGAAAATCTTCTCAGAAATGCATTTTTTACCTTGAAATAGCTCAATTATTCAATAGCTTAACATAGTCATCTTGTAATTTTAAACTTTGACTGTGGTGTGTAAAACAAAGTCAGATTTTCATCCGTTTGAACTTTTTTTATCATCTTTTTCTTTTACGTCACGGCTGAGCAGAAAGTGTTTTTATTTTAGCCTTATCATCATCATCAGCTGATAGCTATTTTGTAAAGTTGATTAATTTATTGTGCCCCACCTCCACATGCTCTTCAGTCACAGATTATTACATACCTGTTTCAATAATCTTTGCACTTAGACAATTATTACCCATAAAGTGCACATTTTCATATCCTGGCATGCAGCTACAGTATGAGTAATATTTCTCTTTGTTTTAAAGCATTTTAAACTCTCCACTTTCCTTTGTTGTCTATTGACACCAACTTCCTCATCCACAGCTTAATCATTACAATGCACTTCTTCCAACCAATATATTAGCTGTCCAGTCAACACTGATGACTTCTATAAAGAGCAAAGTGCTAATTTTGATGGGAAGTCTTTATGTCGTATTGGTCAGGCTCAAATATTTATACAAGACAGTATGTATAATAATAACTTTTGTGTTTTATGGCTAATGTTCCATTAAAACTGGTTAAACAATCCTCCTTCTTGTTAAATGTTTGGCCTTGCTGTGTGATGTAACGCTGCTGCTTCTTTCCTCTGAATCTTAAGAAGCTAAATGTTCTACATAAATGAAAATCAGTCTTGAGTTTAAAAGTGTCAGGAACAGAGTCATTATTTTAACTATGATAATCAGGCAGCTTAAAAGCACTCCTGCCGATCTATTAAAATGTTTGAAAGACACAAACCCCGCTCACATCCTCGTCCCCCCCCCCCCACTCGGTTCTATCATCGCCTCTCTTATACTGCAACTCTCTCTTTCTTTCTCACACACTCTCTCCCACCCACTCAGATATTTCTGGAGAACAAAAGGCAAGGGAAGAGGGGCAGATAAAACAGTTGAGCAGGGAAGACTTAATGCGCCAGCCCGGCGTAGGCTAATGAGTCTTCACCTCTTCATCCCTCTTCTCCTCCCACCTTCCTCCCTTTTTTTTTCCTTCACTAAGACCTCCTGTCTCTATTTGTTCATATAGTCTCATAACCAAATGTCCACCTCAAGCCGTCAAGGTGCAACTTCCCTCTTAATCACTGCCATCATCGTTCACCACCGAAGCTTCGGGTCCTCCTCCTCCAGCTTGTTTTTATCAGCCCTAACGCTCCAACATTTTCATCACAGCTTCTTTTTCACATCCGTCCTGCTGCTCCTCCGTTCCTTTCATTCCTTCTGGAGTGGTTGTTTTGTTACTCCCCCTCATCTTCCTTTTGTCAAGTCCCACTGATTCCACTCATTCATCATCCATTAAGCTCGTTATTACAGGTGCGAACCACTCTCCACCATGTTTTTCGTCCATCTTCGTGGATAAAACGGATAAAATTACACCTGTATTATGCATTTGGTCGCTTGGCATATGTAATAAGGTGACCCTTTTAACTTTAGATGTGAAACATGACTTGTTAGCCATCCTCCCCACTCTGCAACGGCATCCTGTTGTTTTGCCAGTCTGGGAAACTGGGCTGTCGTTTTGCCTCTTGATGTAGATGTGCTCATTACCGCAGCTCAACGCTGTGTGCCTTTGAATAACAGGAAGTGCCCTCACTAGCCGGGCATACTGTGGGATACTGCGTTGCTTTACGCCGCGCGTGTTAAAGACAGCAAAACACACCGTTGCATAAGCAAATTGTAGCATCGGTTCACTTTACAAGAGCTGAAACTGTGAGGATCACAACAGCGAGGCGTGGACGAAACCCACGCCAGCATTATGTCCATATGTGCGTCCTCAACTGTCTGTCTGATGGTAATTATTACGCCATCTTTGAATTCAGACCTACAGTGAGTCTATGTGTGTAGACTCACTGTCTGATGCCTTTCTATCTCCTCCTCCTCTGTCTAGAGAAGCCACCTATTGACGCATCAGTAGGAGTTGTAATGAATAAATCAGATTTGATCAGGCGCTCGGATGAATTTATCTGTTCTGAAATGTCTGATAATACCGTCCTGTAAGAGGAAATGCACGCATGCAGAAGCTAATAGATGTATTGCGGCTTGTGTATACATGATTTATCATTGAGTTTTATTAGATGGTTTAGGTGTAGGTGCCAACAATCTGCTTAGGATTTGATGTTTTCATTTGTTATTAAATCTTTGGAAGTTGAACATCTCTGAGTTTTATGTCCTTGCTCAGACAGATTAGTTTGAAACTAAAAGGCTTCTTTTTTTTTTTAGTTTCCCTCAGTAATCTCATGCCCATATGCTTCTGCAGCTGTCGATGTTTAGCCATCTGAATTATGTGATGATTTTAAAGAAATGTACAGATATATGTAAGTTCATTACAAAATTTTGTTCAGTAGTTTTGTTTTAAAGCATTTTTAATGATTTTCTCAAACACTGGTTTGACCAACTGGATGCGCGCCTCAGAGATTTAGCCCTCAGTGGATGCTGCTTTTCAATTTTTCCATTTTTTTAGAGCAGAGAATGATTACAGTCATCTGTTTCCATCAGCATATCATACTAACCTCAAATTTCCTGCTGTCTTGCTTTTTTCGGACCGTGTTGCAGGCTTAAAAGGTAAGAATGTATTCATACTGACATATGTGGCAAAACAAGGGAGAAGTCGGAGAAAGAATCCATCTTTCTGATTATACATTTTTCTTTTGTATTTTCTTTGCCCGTCCTACTTGCTGTAAAACCAGACTATATAATTAAATCCCTGTCTTTGGCTTTGTATGCACTTATTGATATGCACTCAGTCAGATAGCAACATACTGAATGATTTCAATACTCCTGCTGCTCTCGTAGTTTAATTACAGATTAAAATGCACTCACTTTTTACACGCACTTTTTATAGGAAAATGCCAAATAAAAAAGATAAATTAACTTGGAGATTTGTTATCCATTATAGATTTTGAATAACTGTAAGTTGAATAGGGACTTCCCATAATTAGCCAAGCAACCTCTTCTGCAAAATCAATACAATACAGTAACTCAAACAAAGCAGAATTATATGTATAATAGGGCTGGTGATTATGGAAAAAATAATAATCACAATTATTTTGATTGATATTGAAATCACAATTAATGTGCATGATTATTCATTGATTATTTTAAAAAAAAGTTTATTGAACCGCCAAAACTAAACTTCAAATATAACAATTGGAAATAAATTAGAAACAAGTAAAGGAGTAAAATAATAATACATTGAAATGATAATGGCAATACAAAATTAATTCCCAGTCTATATGCATTCCTGTTACATACATGTGACAGAAATAATTTTTCTTCGATTACAGGGTTTTTATGATTGTGATAAGGCAATATTGTAATCACGATTAAAATTCCATGAGTTTTCCAGCCCTAATGTATAACATGAAAAATATACATTATTCCTGTATAATACATAATAATAATATAACCTGTTGACCCATATCCTGTAGTTTTTTTCCACATCTATCTTACTTTTTTAGACTAAATGTTTTGATAAACAGTGCAGTAGGTTTAATCTGAACTTCAACACTTTAAGAATCCCCATTTTAATCTATTTCATTTATTACAGCATGTTGGATGTATATAATTTTAGCCATTGCGATTCAGCAGCTCTTGGTGTGAACTGGGAGGAGCAGTTACATTTACATATATGTGAACGCGTTCACGCCTCTAAATATAGAGCCACTGTTGTAGGCTGTAGCTGTCATGTCAGTGATAAAAGACATCCAGCCACATACAGTAGCCTACTTTTTTTCTACTCCGTATGCAAGTGTTGGTGTCTGCTGTGGCACTGCAGGCTCTACAATCCTCCAGCCTGTTTTATATTTTATGTGTATTTCATTATTCAAGCCTTCTTGTTTGCAGTTACAGACCCGTCTCCTGAGCAGTTGAAGTGGTGTGTGGGCATAATGTGTGTGTACATATATGTAGTTTTTCCTCCCTCTTGCATCGTCACAGTGAAACTGAGAGCCGAGTGAGTTATTGCATCACCGTGGGCAAGACGAGGATAAGAATACCAGAGCGCAATAAAAGAGGGCGCCGGACCAAGGACGGCCTCTGTCGCCTTCCCGTCGCTCCTCTCTCCATCCTCCGTGTTTTTTCTGTTACTATGGTCACAGAGAAGGCCACCATGCTTTCTGTTTCCTCTTCTGTTTCACTTCCACCTAGTTGGTACCCCCGAGCAAGTTGAAAGCTTTTCAGCACAATCAGACTGGGGTGGAAAACAAATGGCACTGTACTTGTCTACCCCTGGCATTTTTCCTGTTTAACATGAAACAGTTGTGTTTTTGTACTAGCGGCTGTTTTTGAGATGATGTATGCAGGATTTACTTTTACTTATCCGTTCTAGTATTTAGTTGGTGAGCCACGAGGCCGGCTTCTCTCTGTCTTTTAAATAAAAATGAGCTGTGCTTTGAATCATCAAATCAGAGGAAAAATTAGCTGTTTATAAACGGTGTTCAAAGTATGCACTTGAATTTATTTATCCTCTTTATTTATTCATTTTGTGGTGGTATAATACTGTATGTCTCATTTAGATGGACTTGTATCAAAACACAAGTTATTTCAGGGTCATGGCTCTTTAAAAAGTGATTAGTCATACAGTTCATGTAAAGTTAAACTGGATTCTGTGCGACTGAGGGAGGATTTACACTTTATATGAGGCATCATATCCTAATCCACAGCCTGGAGCCGTGTCATCAGCGCTGAATACTGAGCACTTTTTGTCAGAAATAAAATAAATAACTAACTTTATTTAGCCTCTTTAAGGGAAGTCAGGTTTCCTCTGCTGTTTAACATGCTGCACTTTGGTGACACCTCATTTTCTACAGAGATAAAGAAGTCTGTAAAATTGTAATTGTGTTCATACTGAAAAGCAGAAGTAAACAGGAGAAATAATTGGTGCTCCAGGCAAACTAGTATAGAGTTCATGTAAAAATATTTCTGAATCCTCTGAATGTCTCTCCTTCCTCCTAAATCAGGGGAAGCACTTTAAACTTTTATAAAGAAACAAGGCTATTTCTTAGATATTTGAAATCGACATGCATCAGCATTAAAAATTTACATCTTAATATCACAACCTGATCTAACATAAAATCTTTGGAAAACAGAAAATTGAGAATTCCCTGTTGATACTGGAATTGCTGTTTGGCCTGCAAATTGGGAATGCTGGTCATGATGGAAGGAGACTTACTGTATTGATTTTGCAAACTTGCGTGTGATCTTTCTTCTTTGAGATGCTGCTCTGCATGTTTACTTGTGCAGCTTCTGTGTATAAATCATCTCCTCTTAGCTGGTCTGTAGCACAGCAGCCCTCAGCAAGGATGACACAGCTTTTCTGGAGTTTCTTAAAGCCCCAACTTCCTATCTATCCAACATTGTTAATGGACATTTCTTAACAGTGTTCTTCATTTGCAGTGAGATCCATTAAATCAGTATCTTTCCACAATATAAAAGGGAGAGAATGTGTTTTTATGATATTTTTTCTTTGTTTTTACCATTTTACTGGTTTGCTTCCCTGTAGGTGGGGTACTACACCCGAGGCGAGCTGAAGTAACTCGAGTGAACACATGCAATCTCCCCTTACAAAATCCCCAGCTGAGAGTCGAGCGTATATAACCACTGCCCCATGGCGCTGTCCTTGGTTGGTCCCAAGATCATTTCTGGGGGGCACAAGAAAAGTGTAAAAAATATACAGTATATAACCTACCTACATTTATCAAACCAAAGTCTGGGATTTTTATCAGGGCTGTCAAAATTAAACCATTAATGCAGTGGAAAATATAAAAATTAACACCTTGAATGCATAAATCCTCATTAATCCTCCTTATTTATAGATTCTGATAGTTTTCAAGCCTTATAGTAAGAGAAGAACCTACAGGATGACCCATCTGATATCATTCAATTAATCATTGGGGTCACGAACAAACAACATTAAACATTATTTGACTCGATAGTAAAGCACTATATGGTGCTTTTCAGGGAAAGGTCTTGTATAAAGACTTTACTCACGATGTGTAACCAGCCGGTGTTTTAAGAGCACAGATTTGTGAGTGCAGACGGAGAGAGGCAGCAGCATCAAAATAATGCATTATTTTTAACCAACTTGGTGCCAAGCCAAGGAAGGTACATCTAGTACAATGTGTTGCTTTTGCTGTTGTTAGCACTTCAACCCTGGTTTTTCACATTTTGTCACATTTTGGATCAATCCTTACCTGGATTGAAAAATGCCCTTTTCTAATAAGTACATAAAATGGATAGAGTGAATCTGATGGTTGGTTTGTCATTACGAAGGAACTGAGGGCGATTTAGGGAGTGATGCAAACTTAGATTCTGGTGAAAGTAACAACCTCACGTTTTACTGTAAGGCAGTGAAAATAACCCGTAATAACAACGAGCGATGACTGCAGCAGTAGCTCTCTTATCCTCAGCCACTCTGTGTGAAATCATCAGGATTCCAAGCTTTTCTCATTAAATACTCGTCTTCGGTGCAGAAAGTAGCATCTGCAACCTTAGCAGGAGCCGTGCGCACCCCTCCTCTCAACGCAGACAGCCTGAGGTCAAAGGAAACTTGCAGTGATGCTGATCTTAACATTGCACTGACAATGCAGCACGATACCAAGTTTCCGTGACGGCGTGACATTTCAGCATGCGGTCTGCATGTCAGATGTTCTTCATTTTACTTACAACTCATCCATTCCTAACATTAAGTTAGCTGATTGCTCAGATTCATTGCTATCAAAGCCCTATAGATCTTTCCCATCACATAAGGTATGTGATTGCCAATAATAACTCCAGGGGATTCATCACCAAACTTATTTAAAAAGACAAATTTAGGGCACAAAACAACCTTTGTGTTTCTGACCAGCTGCTACTAGCAAGCTAGCAGATTAGTAATGTTGACTGTTAGTAGCTTGGCGAAGTACATCCACTCAGTTTCATGCTGCTAATCCATATTTATGAATATATATGAAGTCTTGTTCCGTCTTAACTTGTTAAGTGAAAGGGCTGAAGAAATTATATTGGTGATATTAAGATTATTAAGAAAGCTAAGCTTCAAAAGTTCCGACACAGTGAGGAAATATCACATTTTATCCAGTGTGCTACTTTTAAACCTGGGTCTTTTAATTAATTAAGTTAATTGCACTAACTATTTTGATATTCTAATTATAGCAGGAATGCTACGATGTTTTTGCATTCGCTCAGTTCTGACCACCTCCCATTTTCTTCCTGGTTTCCTGAATTGTAAAATATTGGAAAATGCTGCGCTGAATGCCATTCAGCGACATTAGAAAAGAGACTCTGGAAAAAACAACAACGACCAACAGTTACACCTTATTAAAAGCCTGTTAATTTATATTATGGATGTCATTACATCACATTAGTATTCCTACTTTACTCCATTATGTTTTCCTCTTTACTGTTTCTCCTATATTCTTCATTTATACTGTTTTCTAGTACAGCCAAATTTCCAATAAAATTGTTTACTGCAGCATCCTTATGTTTGTGTCAGAGGTGAAAAAAGTCAGAATTTATGAGTGTAAGTGGCCTGCTAAGCCTCATCATTCAGCTGTGTATAATTATAAAGTGCAAGGTTCCTGCTCTGCTCTAATAAAATGCATTTTATATGCATATCTTCATCTGACAAAACTCCCATAAAATTAAGTTAAATATCAATTGTTTTCCGTGTTTTTGGCTTTATTTGCATGTACAGTGGTAACTCTGAGAGAAAAATTCAAAATGGCAAAATGTCTTGAATGTTTTCAAGTATATTAAAATGTGTTGATAAAATTCAACATTGCAGCTTTTGCATATTATTTGACTAGTATTCAATAAAATACCCCGTTTTATTTGGTTGTCTTACAACAGAAGCCCTTTGAAGACATTACCTTGAAAAAGATGATTAGTATTTTGCATTTACGGAAATTCTACAGCCTGACTGATTGAATGGGAAAAAAAGTAAATCAATTTCAGTTTAAGGAAAACGAAAATAAAATGTAATAAGATGGGCCCTGTTCAGAAATTAAACATGAAGGAAAAAGAAACAAAAGCATCTTTCTTAATAGATTTTCTTCAAGGCAAACGAGGTACAAACAGAGATTTTTATTTCTTTGCTTTCCCTTCCTTCCCTCAGATTCTCAAGGCAGTCATAAGAGGATTCTTGTAACACTTTCATTTGCGTTTGGTTATTTTTTACTGCATGCTTTCCACTTCTCTGCTCTGTAATGTAACCTCGGTGGTTTGTCAGACTGAAGGCAGGAGATGCTTGATGTGCCCTTTCTCCTTTTTTTCCAGACTCTTATTCACTCGTTTTTATTTTTATATCTTTAAACGATGCCCACCTACTCAGTGCTGCGACATAGCTTTTTCCAGCATCCGCTGGCAGTGTGGGAGTCGGGGCATGTCGCTCTTTCCTTTTTTTTCTTTTTTTTTGTTTCATTCGCTTTATTACAAGCACAGACTCTCTTTTTCCTCCTGCTTCCTCCATAATAACACCTCCATCCATCCATCCAGGACACTGCTGAGTCGTGGTGCTGTCAGCCAGAACCTGACGCACTCAGCCACTCATATATGCGTCACCTCTCTGGCCTGGCGCCACCACCGTGCTGTTTGCTGTCCTCAAGTTATACTGTACAGTACCTCCGTGGTCAGGGTCAGATGCTCTGGGCTTTTCTTTATGGTAGGAGGGAGGTATAGCATCATTTCAAGCCAAGGAAACACTCTTTCTTTTTCAACGTTTACGTAATATGCCTTGAGCATGTACACCTCCATACAGGTAAACGTGAAGATAAACTATTCAAATTACATCTCTATTTTTTTTTTTTAATATTTACTTTTTATTGAAGAAATGCAATCTAAAAACAGATCCATTTCTCTCACAATTTTTGAAATATTAAAAAAAAAGAAAAAAAAAAGAAGAAGGAAAACAAACAAATAAAAGTTTACAAACAGGAACAATTGGCATGAGGAGGCACTATTGTAATTCTAATTCACATCACATCGGCAAATAAGGCCAATTTCTGTTCTTTCCCAGCAACAGTTACCCCTGAAATATCTTGTCTTTGCCTGATCCATTGATTTAGTGGTTCAATATATAAAACAAAAAATAGAGCTGATAAGTTGCATCCTTGCCTCACACCTCTTTCTGGAGTGATTGACCCAGTGAGGACCCCATTAATCTTAATTCTGGCCACTGGTTTGGTGTATAATCCTGCAATAACCTCTATCATAGAATTATTGAAGCCAAATTTCTTTAGTACTTTGAATAAGAAAGACCACCTCACAGAG
>JAVQJG010014340.1:0-31720 GCA_036024015.1 Craterocephalus amniculus
AGACTGGCGACCTGTCCAGGGTGTACTCCGCCTCTCGCCCGTTGATAGCTGGGATAGGCTCCAGCACACCCGCGACCCAATTGGATTAAGCGGTTCAGAAAATGGATGGATGGATGGAAGTTATAGGTAACTTATCCCGAGGTTATCACAGCATTATGAGAGTGAAGATTGGAGGGTTTAAATCCTCTCGACACACTGTTCAGCTTTGACTGGAAGAGGGATATAACAGGAATAAATTCATTTATGTTTCAGTGTAACTCATCTACTTTTTCTGGTATAAAAACAGAAAACAAAGTTTCTCAATCTTCTCATTTATCGCCAACAAGCACCCTTAGCTTCTCATCAAGAGGTGTAATCACAGTTAGAAAGTCAGAGGAGCAGAAAGCGGACAGCAGAGGACAAACAGGACAGGAAAGTTGATCTGAGAGTAGCAAAAGTCTCCCTCCTCTGCCTACCTGTGCCAGTCAAACGGGTCAGCAGCAGCAGCAGCAGCAGAGTGGTCTTCACCTCGGGGCCTCTCATGTTACCACACAAAGAGGCAGACATGGTGTCATTGTGCACCCGCTTCCTCCTGCACTGTCACAGCATCGCACTTCCTGATCTGACTTAACATTTTAAAAAGGAGAGAGAAAAAAAAGAAGCGGCACACACAGACTTACCCAGATAACTCCCTCGGATGTGATGCAATCATCTGTGTGCTTGTAGCTACAAGTCTGACGGCTCCTCAGCTGCACTGCAGTCACATTCCTGCTGGTTAGGTGTGCCGACTCGCAGAGTCAACAGGAAAGCTGAACAAACTTTTGAGGAAGGAAAATTGGAAAAACTAAAATCTAAAAAACCCCACAATATGACTCATTATAACTTATTCTAAGGCTGAGAATTGACTATGTATTTATTTGCAGATCTGCTTCCTGAGATGAGCTAATGCTCTGTGGTAAATTGGTGATCACGCTGCTATGATTATCTCTGGGCTGGATGTTTTAGGCTGGTGGCCTACTTTGAGAAGACTTTAGCTGGTGCTGTGTTTCAGCACGATGGCTGTGGTGTCTGACTGCTGGGTCTCCTATCTGCTCATCAGAAGTGGCATTAAAAGATAAATAATCCACCATTTCCTTATAACAAAAGAGAGCTGTGCAATGTTGGGTGACTCACATGAGGGTACGTTTGATTACAGCAGGTTTTAAATGGAAAAAGATTATCAATATAAAAACATAAACACATATTGTCTGCAGAAATTATCAACTTTTCATTGGAACTAATGAAACAAAGAAGAAAAATCAAAATATTCATCCATTCACATAAACCACCCATTTTCATAAAGGTCTCAATCATTCATATCATAATTACTATGAATAACGCAGCAAGAAAGTTGCTTGCATAGTTTTATGTATGAATAAATGGTTGTAAACTTTATTGCAGAGAGAAAAATCAAATGAAAACTGCGATAAGTAAACCCGATATTTTTAGTTCCATGAAAAGCCAGACCAGAGAGAATCCTTGTTTATAGAACATTTGTCTTCATGCTTTTTTGTGATGAAAGAAATTCACCCATGACTGCTTTTATTATTTCTTTAACTTGGTCATATGATGCGAGTCTGCAAAAGCTGTAATTTAATTTGGAGGACACATCCATGTAAAGAACCCAAAAAAGCTCCAAAAAAAGCTTTTTTCTTATTTTCTCAGTAATGAATTACTTCAACTTTGCTGCTTTCTAGCAACAATAAATCCTGTGACAACTTGTCAACGCCTAAGCCTAAAGCCTAGACATCATGAAGGTTAGCCCAAGCCTCAGGGGTCCCCCCCGGCTGCTTTATGTCTGTGGTGTGGCCCCTTGTCTGCCTGGGAGGCACCTGTGGGGGCGCCACCAGGGGCCGTGAATGGGTCCCCAAGATATCATTTCCTCACGGCAGCATCGAGCCTGATTATTTATTTTCTTTCTATTACATTCAGGTTGGAGCCAGAAACAAAGGATGTCAGTTCACATTCAGAACAAGAAAGGGGGTAATGTGTCGGTTTATTTTCTGTGTTTTTATTGTGTTGCTGTTCACATGAAACATATAAATAAAGTTTGATTTGACTGCATTTGATCTAAAGCCTATGTCAGAGTACATAACTCACATTTAGCTCTCTATGGTTTCTAAAAGTAGAACAGGAGTCAAAGCGCCCAGCCATGAGGACCCCATCTTACAGACACACCTACTCTTGTTTAAACTGTTTTATAAATAAAGTTTTATTTGATTTGATTTAGAATGGGAAGATGTCTGAATTTGAAGGTAAGATGGTGCAACACATCTGTCTGCCAAGAGGAAGAAAAATAATTACTCCTAATTTGACCACTTGTTTTCAACTGTGCTGCTTTCTAGCAACCGATGTTTCATTGTGAACGATGTAATGAAAAGGATAAAATCAGTCTGAGAGCAGGTTTGTTCCTACTGCGTTTCAGACACAGCGGGGCCTGCCTGGCTCTGTGGCTGATCTTTCTAACAAATGAACCAAGCAACATCTGCCGTGCAGGAGGGGCCGTACTGGTCTCAACTGGTCCCAGTGAACAAGTCTGAACTGAAACGATGAGTATCCTGGTCTGAAGGCACATGTGGACGTGCATTTTGGAGTAAACTCCCCTTTTTCACTCTCCCTTGCTTTCAGTGGAACATAGTGATAACAAGTAATAAATTTGCCCTTGAGGATTCTTACAGCCCAGAGCCGCAGCTTTAAAATGAATAGCAAACAGAAAATCCCATGTTTGGTCATGTCATTTTAAAAAATGACATCATTTGTAAATCCATTACAAAAAGGGAAAAATAAAACTTCCACAGTTCAACTTCAGACCAACTTGGCACCATCACTGTGTCTTTACAGCACAATTAGGAAATTAAACTGCTCTCATCCACATATAACTCTGCTAACAACCAAGGTCCGTTGCATAAATTTCTCAGTTCCATATTTTTCTGGCAGAGCACTTCTACAAGATTCCCTAAAAGCAGAAAGGGAAGCAGAGCCTTCAGTCGGACCACTCACCTGCAGCATCAGTTCCCTGTTTGGTTTCAGGAGACAGACTCTCCAACTTTCTTATTTTGATTAAACCTAATATAGGGTTTGGCTACTGGAGGACAATGACCTGCTTCTAATGTAACAATAAACCCTTTCCTCTCTATGTTATCTCTGTCCCTAACCTGTTTTTATCTTTTTCTTTAGTCTGTTGACCCCTGGGTCTTGTATTGTGCGTGCCCAACTGGTTGTGTCTGGGTCTGTGCGAGGGAGTTTCTTCTCTGCAGCAGCCAGAGCGTCTCCTGGGGCGGGGGTCAGATTAAGGCAAAGGTTTGATGCAAACTGTTGGTTTCCCTGAGCTAGAATTTTTTTAAGGAATAAGCTTCATATAAATACAAATGGATTACAGTGAAGTGGATTAAACTGCATCTGTAAAAGTAACTTGAGATGAATTGGTGCAATAAAATAAAGACTCATTTATCTGAATAGCACATGATCAAAATACCCAAAGCTTGTTTTATCGTCACCAGATATTGTAAACAACAAAAAATGAGGTCAGATAGAAACTAAATAAACCTGGCTACACAAAGTCATCTGCAAAACCATCTGCAGGAAAAACGTGACTTTGTTTAAACAGCGTAGATGAACTCATTAGAAATATATATTAATAAACATCAATATAAATCTCGATATAAAACCTCATTGTTATAAAAATCAATGACTCCTTGATTGTCATTCATTTTTATGGACTCCGACTTCCCCCTTATACCACATAGTATACCTTGTAGAAATAATTTTTCTTAGAAAGATTAAAACAATACTTGTTATATCTCCTTTAATGTTTTAAAAAATATATATTATTTATTTTGTTAAACTTGAAGCCTGTTGGAGGTCTTAGCTCTCTTGTTTCATCCTTTTTTCAGTGTTACATCAAACTCCTTTCATATGGTTTTTGGACAAGCAAAATGGATATACTGCTGACCACTGGGGCTTAAACCAGCAACCAAAAATGTATTCTTTTTAAAAAAATATTATTCAAAGTGCTATCACACTATATGCCTCAGAACATCAGCACATAATAATCCAGGATAACAATATATTTATTTATTTATTTACGAATTTAAAGAATCCCCCTCGGTCAGACCATAGTTGCAACAGTCCTGTGTGGGTTATGTGGCGTGTTATTTTAACATAAGTATATGTCATGTTTCTGCAGGAGAACAGCCAGCCTGAGGAGTCTCCATCAACATTTCCGTGCTCCTCACCTCCGTCACAAACAGTTCTTTCTGTGTTTGGAAAAGATGCCATTTAGCAATGTTCTTGTGCCCGCATGATTTACTCGCCTTTGTAAAAGGACAACAGAAGCTCTTTTCCTTTCTATTGTAAGTCACTATAACTCTGCCAAAACAACAGAAGGGGCAAACTTTGGGCTCATGTACCGACAGACATATCAGGTCTCGAAACTCTAACAACAGGGACAGTGGTGCTTGAGCTTCCTCTGCAGCTTTTTGCCTCATTTTGCAAACCGACACCATGGATTTCTTCAAAATTCCCAGTTTCAGCATTTCTTCAAGCACTCGGCGTTTTAGCGGTCCTTCATTCGCAGGGCTGCTGAAACCCTCCAGGGATGCAGCATGCTCACAAAGGCCATGGCTGAGGTTTTGCAGTGCAGGAGTCTGAAACTGGCTCAGTTTCTCTGATTCACTTTCCTCCTCAGGTTGGTTATCCTGTGATTTGCTTTGGACACCAGCTGGTTCACAGAAACCAGAACCTTTTGGGAGTGCAAATGGGCATCGCTTGTTTTGAACAGACTTTCTTTCAAGGGGAGGGGTGACTTTGTTATCTTCTGGCTTTGGATGTTTCCTTTTGATGTGCAAAGACAAGTTCCTCTTGTACAGAACAAGAGGACAGTGAGGACACTTTAACTTTAAATAGTAGGCGGGTGAACGGAACCATTCAGGTCCACCTGTTGTCTCTTTGAGTGGCACCGCTGTCTCAGACTGTTCAGTTAAGTCTCCAGCCTCCTCCAGTGGCTCCACCATCTCAGACTGTTCCGATGTGCTAGCTGCCTCCTCGGGTGAGAAAGTGAGGGATCTGGATGCCTCTGGGGGTGAGGCTGAGGGTGGGTGACGGGGCTCTGGCGTGACTGCAGGAGACTCAGGCAAAGCCGAGGGAGGAAGTGTATAAGAATGGTCAACATTCACTACTGATTCAATAGCGCAGGCAGACACTGAGTGGAGCTGTGCTAAAGCATCTTGGGAGCACATGGGGGCAAAAATAAATAATGGGAACGGGCCATTTTCAGCCAACAGTGCTTCATGTTTCTTTTTACATACGTTCACATGGAAAAAGACGCCCCCCTTCTTCACCACAGTGTTTGCACAGAATGGGCAGTGGTAATGTCCCGTGTGTCGACATGGCAGGTTGCATCTACAAATTATGGTTTCTGCAAGAGAAGTGATCCAACTTTAGGAAGGTATGCAAGTTAAACAAAAACAAGTATATTTCAAATCCAATACATGTTACATCTCATAATACCAAAAGATCTGGTGGTTACTGACAACATGCAAGTTTTGAATAATCTTTATTTTTTCTTTGTGATGCCCGTCATACCTTCGAAATGCACTGCTGCTCTGATGTGGTTATCCAGGTGTCTTCCTATTACTTTTTCAGATTTTGTATGGAATTTTGGACAAAGAGGACAACTCAGCTCAGAATTGTGTGAATATTTGCTCTGTAAATGGTCTCCAGTCTTTATTATGGATTGGTGCATCTGGAAGACAAAGCATATCTTTCAATCAACAGATTCATATTGGAGCAAAGTGGTTCCAATAAGTAAGACGCTCGCTAAGTAATGAGAAAGACATGTTAATTATTAACGATATTAAATAAAGTTGATAATGATAGGAAATGATAGGAAAAGCATACATGTATCTAGTATCTACCTCTTCTTTCATCTTCCACTTTATACCGGTATTACACCACTACCAACTTGGTTTTTATCTCCTTTCAGTGTCCCTTCATCTTAAGGCGATAGTGTATTTTTTTTATTATCATCAAAACAATATTTACACACTTCGCTGCCTCTAAATTATAATTTATTCTCAAGTAAAGTAGTACGATACCCAGCCGTTGCCACTGGACCGCGAGCATGCGCAGAGCACAATTTCCGGTAAAGAAAGAATGGTACACCATAAAATGATTCCTTCCGCTGTTATTACGTTTGTTTGTGTGAACATGAACAGACCTAAACGGTCAACAAATATAGAAATAAGTTTTTTTTCTCCTTTTCAATGTCTGCACAATAATCATATAGTTTAGTTTTCACTTTTTTTCTTGTTAAAGCTCCTGAGTTTTAAAAGCAAATAGAGCATAGTTAATTTTTCCTGTTTTCTTTTTGCAACTGGTGTTTTCATTAAATGCGTTAACTGGGCTTTTTCATAACACATGGGTAGCATTTATAAAAAGGGGTTCATATAATTAAATAGAAATCATATGATGTTATTAATAACCTCTTCCAAACAAAACATGTTTTCATGTCAACATAAAAATGTCACTTATATACTTGTGCACTTTCATGTAGAACTGGTCAAACTGATTGTCGGTGAATTTTGGGTTTTGGTCAATTGGGTTTGATAATCTGATGTCATTGCATTCCAAACATTTGTAATCTGTAACTGCTCACCCTTGGAAATTGTACATTTTCCAAATAAAAATAGTCTCAGCAGGAGTTTTGTGAAAGTCGACGTGTTCATTGTGTTTTGTCTTGTTTCATACATGTTTATCATGGATTTGAACGAGTCCAAAATTCTTAGCAAAAAATGTAATACAAAATCAGTCAGTGACAAAAATAACACGTTTATTTATTTATTTAGTTAGTTAGTTAGTTAGTTAGTTGAGTTGGAGGTATATTGAAAACACGAACTTTGTTATGTGATCTACAATATATCCGGACATAATTTGGTGACGCACCATTTCCGGTTCATATGTCAACAAGTGTTCCACGCGTGTTTTCATCTTCATGCGTTGAAAATGGTAAGACTCACGTTATCTTAACCTGAAATGACGTTAGTAAACACAACTACTGCAAGAAACTTAAGAAATTTAAACCGTATCTGGACTGTGTGTGTTTTTTTTAGCCGAAGACTCAGAAAGGAAAATCCTCAGAGAAAGTTGTTCATCCGTACAGCCGGAAAGCTGCATATCTCGCCCGAGAGGAAATCAGACTGAAGAAGAAAGAAAGGTGAGCAGATAAAAACTAAGAAACATCAAACCTACTCTGGGTTTAGAATTTTCTTGTTTTTGAAAAATAATCTTTTCTCGGTTAAAGTAAATATTTTATGGAAATATCGAAATAAAGCTGCAGACACCTTTAGTAAAATATACAGCTGGGAATTAATTTAATAAATTTCACTTGGTCTGAATGATCGAGCTTCATTCATATAATTGACTTCTGGTTCATTGCAGGCTCAAAAATGAGAAAGCAACTCGCCTGAACAACATCGGTAAGTTTACTACTTGCATACAAATAAGGTCAGGATAATCTTACATGTTAACAATCTGTCTTTTTTTATCTGGATGTCCAATCATAGGTGAGAAGCTCTTGTGGTTTCAGAGTCAGCTGGATCCAACAAAGACAACTTACACACGGAAAGATGCCTGCGAAATTATTGAAAGGTCCAAAATAGCTTTTCTGTTTTTCTTATTATTATTATTAATAATAATAATTTATTTTTAGCACTCTATAGTTTTAATGTGAAATGCACAAAAAGCTTTCGAAATTAGTTCAGAGATGCACAGAAGATGTTGGTCGAAGTGTTCCACAAAATGAATAAATGTTGAATATTTTAAATGAGATAAAGGGAAACAAAATGGGGCAGAAACAACAATTAATAAATAAAATAACCAAATCATAGAATAAATAAAATAATTCTGAAGTGGCAATTTCAACCACAAATCAAGTTTGAAAGGTTTGTAGTTGCACTTTACCTCCTCTTTGTTTTCAAAGTAGACATGCAGTGATGTGATGCCTTCTGTGTGATTGTACCAAAAACAGCAGAGTGCAAATATATAGCGGGCCCAAATGATTTTATACGAGTGTAGAACCATCTGTTTAATAATGTACGTGAAATGTCTTGAAGTGTATTTTTGCCGCGTGAGCTGACGTGTTTTTTGTGCCCGTTTAGATACCTCCACAGGTTTGATGCCGAACTCGAGCAGATTGAGTTAATGAATGGAATTAAGGGCCGTCAGGGTCGTCTCCATGGTGCCAGAGAGGCCGTCATCAAACAGACCATCGAGCGAGAGCAGGAGCAGTACGAGAGCATCGGGTTCGGTCAGTCCTCTACAAACACATGGCTGCTGTGGATGTACTTACTTAAAGTTGGGAAAAAATAAAAAGTCTTTTCCATCTCTGTATGGTTTTCAGAGATCCCAGATATCCTCATTGCCAAACATCTAAAAACATTCAGGTGAGTTTATGAGCTGTACTGTGTGTTTTTTGTGTTATTTTTATCTCACTGTGTTTAGACAGCATGCAAGCTTTTGGCGAGTTAGTTTTATTTATATTTTATACATAATTCTAGTTCCAGGTGCTTTACAGGAGAACCATGCATAAAACCATTAAAACAAGGAGAAAATTTAGATAAAATATAAATATACTGCAAAATAAAATTTATTACAAGTGTAGACAAGTATGAATAAAATCTAAAAAAGAGATAAAAATGGCTTGAGTTGGAGCAAAGCGCAGCTGCAGGAGAAGCTGGTTCCTGCAGACGGCATCAGAATGACTAAAGATGAGTTGATCTTGTTTGGTTTGAGATAACCGGCAGGTGGGCAGATCTGAGACTCCTTCCTGACATTTTCTCTGCAAACACATCTGATTCGTGATTGGCCCAGACTACTCGGAGACCAATAAGAAGGGCCTCAGATTGAATTTAAAGCCAATGCAAGCAAATTAGTGGAGGAGGGATCATCCTCTTATCAAGTTTTTTATATGATTTGCCAGAGCACAATAAGGAGTGAATTATATGGATCGATCTAACAAAAACTGATCCTAATCAAATACTTTGAAGTTCTTCTTGGCTGTATTGTTTCACATTGTAAGTCACCTGAATGATGATTATGTTACGGAGACGGATGCCACCAGCTGAATACTGTTGCTGCTCATTATCATTGGCATGTTTCAGTGCACGCTTTGGAGTCTCTGATTATCAAAGTAGTGATCATTTGTCATTTTGACGGAGCAGACGGTCAGGTGAGGGGGTTGGGTGTGTCTCAAGCTGTCTGTGTGTGCTTGGCATCCTTCACTCTTACAGAAAAATCCCTGTTTTGAGTGCAAGTCCAGAAACAGTGTTACCTGAACAAAGTTTAAATTATAGTTGTAAATAATTTTTACATTATGTGTTAGTGCTTGAGATAACTACATGTTCAGTTAGTCTTTTGGCATGGAAAATTTTGTTTTTTGTTTTCATGATTTAAGATCCCTGTTTCCTTTGCATTATGTCAAAAGACTAAAGACCAGAGTTGGCCAATAATTGTATTGGCCAAAAAAAATCTGAATCTTGTTATCAAGATTGTGAATCGTTTCAAAATTTCAAAATATTCAGTTCTCTTTGAACTAATAAACAATTCCTCAGAGCTGTTTCTGGCTTATAGAGCAATGGAGTTAATCAGCACGTTTTGTTACTAAACAAGGATTGAATGTGAATCAAGATCGGTTAGAATCAAGAATCGAAACAGAATCGAATCGTCACCCCAAGAATCGGAATCGAATTGAATCGTGAGTCTTGAAGATTCAAATACCTTGATATTAGGGGGATGAGTTATATAGAGGATATCCTGTTTGCTCAGATAGACAAATTTTCAGTCACTGCCTTTTTGTTTATAGAAACAGAAACTACAGCATTTGTAACGTTTTGTTGTAGTTTTGTCTTTTGATCATATTTCTATGTAATGTGCAGATTGCTCAGGTTTCATCCACAGGGATCATTTGAGAGCAGATATTTTTCAGTGTGAAACTGAAATAAAGATTTTTGATAATGAATATTTTTAATGAGCGTTGAATTGTTTCTGTTGGCAGAGAGTGGACGGGAGATCTGAAGAAACTTCCAAATATTAAACTACGAAAAGTGTCAAATAAAGGTCTGGAAGCGAAGAACGAAGCGGAGGAGAAAGAGGAGGCAGAGGATTATCTGGAGGAGGATGGAGACGAACTGAACGATGAGACAGCGGACGTGTCGGACTCCAACTGATGCTCCCCTTTGCTCCGGAGCTGGGACATCAGCCTGGCGTTCAGCAAGGAATTGCACGCTGGGGAAGTGCGAGTGGATGCTGCTATTCCACAAGCGTCCACAAGATGGCGCTGAACTCTGAGACTGAAAAGTACAATACCGGCCGATTTTGTCAGGCAGTAAATTCACACCAACATCTTTACAGGTTCTACATTCATTATTTATTGCACAAATAAGTGTTGTATGTAACCTGCATCATCTCAAATCATAGCTCAAGAACATTTTAACAAAGATGTGGATTTAAGACACAGAAACCGCTCTTTTTGTGACACACCGATGACACTGGCTAATTAAACCAGTGGAAAGTGAACAAGGACAAAGAACAGTCCTTTTTTTTTTTTTTTTTAAGTAATCTGAGTTGAGACAAACACAACTTTAATCTAATGTGACCTGTGAACAGATGGCAACCAGAAAGTTCTACTAACTGTACATTAACAAATAACTGATCTCCACATCAGAATCACACACAGCTGCAAACTTCAAAACAAAACTTCATAAACAACAGACTACGTGATTGTCCTATTTGAGAAAATATTAAAAATATAGCTATGACATCAGTTCCAAAAATGACATTTTTAGATTTCAGACTGAGATAAAAATGTAGTTTAAATAGTTGTTTCTCTACTTAAAGGATTTTCTCTTTGGTGTCTGAAGACCTGATTGTCCAGAATGAATGTTTATGGCTCAGTATGCTTCAGCCAGACTGTCCCAATGGCATCTGAAATATAGGTCATGCACACTCCACAGATTCCTCCCATGTTTGCTTTTCATTCTACATGCAGAAACCAATTTTCACCTTGTCTTTGCACCCGCATGAACGCTTTTAAAGAGAGCATATGCATCCATCGCAGCACATCAGTGGGTTTACTCTCATGATAGATCCACACAAATCTTCACCCCTCCAACAAAGAAAGTCTCCATCAGTTAGGATATGTGTTGGAGCATGTAAAATGAGAAAAGCTGCAATAACGGTAACATGGAAGTATATAAATTGCCCAAATTGTTACTCTTTGAATGTGGCTGAAACACAGAATGTTGAAATCATACCAACCTGACCAAAAGTGTACGGTTCTGGGATATTTCACAATATGAAGCCTGTTTCATCAGAGGAAATTGAATTAAAGTGCACGTAGGATTCACAGGGCGCAGGATCACCCATTCCTCTTTCAGGTTACCTCTGGATATCTATCATTTTCTGATGTAACAGTCCGACATGCCAGCCATCGGACATCAGGGGGTCACTTGGAACAGCTATAAAACATTTGTTGCCGTGCAAAGTTTAAGTCATACTGAGACCTTTTTAATGGATGGCATCCACAGGGATTTCACAACCTCAGCAGGTCAGTGCAGGTTTACATAGTGCATACATATAAAAT
Source organism: Craterocephalus amniculus (assembly GCA_036024015.1). Taxonomy (NCBI): domain Eukaryota; kingdom Metazoa; phylum Chordata; class Actinopteri; order Atheriniformes; family Atherinidae; genus Craterocephalus; species Craterocephalus amniculus. The sequence continues at coordinate 11,657 of JAVQJG010014340.1, forward strand.
GGCATCACCATACCATCACCCACAGGCTTCACATCCTGTACTGCTAGCTTTATTTTCTCCTCACATGTTACCTTTAACATCAATACACCCCCTCTGCCTTCCCTGAAGGACTGGATCAGTTCTTTCACTGTAGATCTGTGGCATCTCAAAATGGGATCCCCGGAGCTGAGGAGAACATGCATGAGTGTAAATCACACCGTGCTCACGTCGGCTTGTTTGGACGGTGTGCAGGGCGTGATTTAACCTCCGGGAGATTCAGACGGGGTTTTGTGCCGGCGCCACTGCAGCCTCAACAGACATGTCAGAGTCCATCTGCGCCTCTGGAGGCGGGGCGGGGGCCGGGGTAACGGGGACCTCCACCGCTTCATGCTTGCCGTTGGTGAGGGCGCTGGGCCGGGCCTGAGGGTTGTGCAAGTTCTTCTCTGGGCAGTTTTGCACGGTGATGATGCGGTTAAAGGCCTTGAGGCGGCGCCACAGCTGCAGGTAGACTTTACACTGGATGTACATGAAGATGAGGCCGCCCGTAAAGCCGATGGCCACCACTATCAGCTTGGTCCAGAAGGGCCACTCCAGCACACCTGAGTACACACAGAGAGAAAGCTGCCATCGGTTCCTCTCCAGGCCGTGTGAGGGATCATGATGGAGGTGTGTGCAGATCTGTGCTTACCCTGCGGCGCATAGTACTTCACAAGAGAAACTCTCCATAATTCGTCTGCAAGAGTGAGTGTAATTTTTTTTAACTTTTCTGATTTCGGACTTAAATTGTTCAGCGTCTGAATTCATGAAATACTATAAAGACGAAGATCTAATCTTATGTCCTACGTTATCACCACAACACACCACACTGAACACAGCCGTGAATGTACAGAAGCACTAAGGGGGTGGGGGGGGCGGGGGGCGGGGGGGGGCTATTTCTTCTTTGTTAATGATGTGAATAACAAATTCAGATGAAAACTTGCACAGCAATGACTGCAAATTAATAGTTACAGTCACTGTTGATGATTAGTCTTACATATTAGCTTGGAAGAATTTTAATGTAAAAATAGAAACTTCCAACTCTGTGGTGTTGATCGAGTTCCTGCTCCAGGCATAAACTGAAAATATTAAAATTTGAAGACTTCCTCAATTTGAAAACAGTCGAAATTATGCATAAAGTTAAAATTGGTCAATTACCAAATAGAATCCAAAAGCTCATTCAGTAAAGAGAGAATAAATTCAGCTTGAGAGGATTATGTGTTTAAAAAACCTGTAGTGAGAAAAAACGTTAAACTTCATTTTATTTCTATAAGAGGGGTACAGTTATGCAGTGAAAACATACACACCAACAATTGTCCAACAATTGGGAAAGTAAAAAAAATGATGAAAGATGACTTAATAAAAAAACATTAAGTAATTGAAGCTCATTGATAACAAGTAAGAGGGTTGTGTATTATGATTTACTTTGTGTATCAATGTGTAATGTCTGGAATATTTAGATGAAAGCAGCTACAAAGGTTATATTTAAGTTAAAATGCTCAAAGGATTATGGAGTAGATATGTTTTTCACTTCATCCAAAACCTTTTTTAAGCTTTGAAATTGTTTTTGCTCCTTTTTCACATTTATACATTAAATATTCATTTTGTTTTTAAAATGATAAGTTCAAATAAATCAAATCCAAATTATAAAATTTAATTATAAACTACTATGATTCTTTAACCGTTTTGAGGTAAAGGTTTTCTCGCAGGTTCCCTATCACAAACTGCAAATAGGTGGGACTATCCTTTCCTGAAAGCAGTGGGTGTCTCCTCACAGCTTTGCAGTGCTCACCATAGTTTAGCCTTTTCCTGATCATGGACTGGCTAACGTTAAAACTAGTCTGTCTGACAGAGGTCTGCAGCTGTTTGTAGCTGTAGGTTTGCGAGTTCTTCTGTTTTGAGGACGATCTGTTTTGATCGACTTCTGCGCCAACAACAGCAGTGCTAAAAATCTGATTGGTGAATTACAAACTCTTCAAAGATAGTTTTGTAACTTTTTCTTTCTTAATGAGCATCAACAGCTCCTTATCTGAGGTCCTCAGAAATTTCCTTAGTTCAGGTCTTGATGCATATTAACCAACATGTGAAGATCTGACTGGTCCATATTTAAGTAACACAGGCCTTGTTTGATGCTAGCCGCCTTGCATGACCTCTTAATGGTAAATAGATGTAACACACTGGCATCAACATGTGTGTTGGCACCTTTCTGTCATTATTTTTTTAATACAATCCTTTTTGCTTGTGACTGAAATATAATCTAACAAATTTTGAACAAATGAACTAACTCAAATTATTAAATTCCTCAGTTTCAAAATGACACCCATACTATTAAACGGGGAGAAAAAAGGGTAAATTAGCCTTAAAATTATAATCTATCAAACTGAAAGATTTGTAACAACATAGTGAGCTAAAATGTACTACACCCAAATATAAGGGAATATTGGGGAGTATTGAATAAAAATATGTATAATCAGTGAACGTGTTTAAGTAAGAGCTTAACACTAGTATCCATGTTTATACGTACTAGACCAGCTAATCCAGACTGATTTTAATATCTCTAAAATTCTTCCTCTAAAAGACTTCATGTGTTAAAGTGGTATCTTGAACTCTAGTGAGAAATGAATCATGAGCAGAGGGAAATAGAACGTCTACAGTACCAGTAAGAAGCTCTTCACATTTTTTTTTATACCCATTCACACAAAAGGGTCAGTGCTACCAAACCTTTGACTGGCACTATACACTGTACGCCACACACAGTCACTAAATTCAACAACAAACACCTACGAAGGAAACAAATCAGCAAAGTCACACAGCGGGAGTCAGACAGGTGTAAAGAGATCGACAGATACCCTGTGGGGTTCAGAGCAGCGTGGGGTGCTTAGTTTAACTGCTGGTGCACCCAGTGCTGTGCAACTTTCTGTTGTCTACAACAACAATCAACACCAGCTATAATTAACACGTCATGTCAAAGGTTAATCTGAACTTCTGCAGGTTTAAGGCTCTTACATATGATTAGGAGCTGACACACACCTCTTAAAAACATACATGCATGTCAGCAGTTATACTCTGATATAATATATAATATCAGGCCAGTTACTGAGACTAAAGAGTCGTCTCCTTAACAGATTTCAGGAGTTGAGTTGTGGGAAATATAACTAGGGATGGTCCAAATAACAATGGAAGCAGGGTTGCAGAGGTGAAGCCAGCAGCCCTAAAACTTAATGCAGCATTTTCCTACAGAGGGCCCTCTACCATCATCTTCTGTCTACAAAAACACTTAAAAGGAAAATAACTGTTATTAAAATCTGTAATTGAGTTTGCAAGATATTAAGCCGTCTCTGTTTATGTTCCCTGAGACAAAAAACTGTAGCCTGAGTGTCACGTTGGTTGGACAATGGTTTTAAATAAAAGTAACAAATGGAAATAAACACCACAAGGTACCGTTAATCCACTACAGCCTTTCAACAAAGCTAAAAGCTATCTGTGTGTCTCTGGTATGTGAGTAGAGCGAGAGAGGGAAGTACTGACCGTTCTTTCCCAGTCTGATCTCATCAGTGGTTCTCTTGATCAGAATGTAGACAGACCACAACATACACACTATTGCTATCAGGTGAAACAACACTGAACAGAAGATCTTTCTCCTCTCGCTCTTCGACATGTGCAGTTTCTCCCACTGGAAGACAGAGGGATGGAGATGAGCAGTTAGGAGGGTTGATGGGAGACACCTCCTCCCGTGATTCTTACAACCATCGTGTACCTTGCTCAGAGGCTTGAGCTTCGTCTCCATGATGAAGTCAAACTTGCAGAGTTCGCAGCAACGAGTGTCCGAGGATTTGATCCACTGGTTGAGACACGTCTGATGGACAAAACTCAGGCTTCCCGTGCAGCGGCATGGCATTATCAGCGGGCATTCCTCATCTCCCTCACAGTGACAGATCCTACGCACACACAGAACAAACACACGTTGATCCGGAAGAGGAATGACCCGGAGCATTTGTGCTGCCATCAAAGCTTCTTTCTTATATTAAATGTTTTATAGATTTCTTTCCTGATGACGCAGCATGATTTGCATTCACACACTCACCTGCAGACCTCCAGCTCAGAGTCATCAGAGCAGGGCTGTGCCGTGCCCCCGTTCATGCCACAGTGTTTCTGCGGGGTTGGCACCGACATGTCTCCGCCTCCTGACCCCTTCTCCCTGTATCTCTTGGTGATGAGCTCCTCTCCCTCCTCTGCCAATGAGGAGCTGCCTTTCGGGCTGCGTGACTTCTTCTCTTTTTCTGTGCTGCGTGATCTCTCCCTCTGCGAACCACGGCCGTCTCTCTTCATCGATGCCCGGCTGCTGTGGCGCTTCTTAAGGCCGCCACTGTCCTCCACCAGAGGCTGATTCTCCTTCGTTTCATCCGAGTCGACAGACTGCAGCTCCATGTTTTCTGCCTTGTCCGCTGCGCCGTTCGTTGTGTCCCGCTCTCTGCTGCTCACGCTGCGGCGCGCTCTTCGGGCTTTCTCCTTGCTCCAGCTGCGAGTTTCACGCCATGACTCCTCCTCGGTGGAGGAGTCGGACTGCGGGACGCCGGAGCAGCGAAGACGGGGAGGGAGTTCGCGGCGGTTCCCGAAGGAGCGCTCCCTCTTCTCGCCCAGCTCGCTGCGGTCTGAGCTGAGACTGCGGTTGCTGTGCTCCTGTTTGACGTTGGGCTCCACGCAGTCGAATGTGGTGCAGCTGCTGCGTTTGCGGCGGTGGCGCCTCTTCACCTGTTTTTTCTGAGCCTGAGCGGCAGAGCTCAAGGCTGTGCTGGTGACTGTCATGGCAGGGGTGTTGTGCGCGTGCTTGCTGTGTTTGTGGAACTCAGAAGCATCCTTCTGTAAGCGGGTTTGCTGGCCGTGACTAAGCACACACACAGACACACAGACACACATGCAGATGGAGATGAGCAGAGATCAAATGAAACAAGGTGGAGAAGAAGTGAATAAAATGAAAAATGAAAGAAAATAGGATTGGATGTGCTCAAAGTTAAGGCAAATAAAAATGTTATCACAACTGATGATCAGTTCTTAGGTTGTTTAGTTCATTATAAGATGGAGAAAGAAAAAGAAATTGTTTTGTGTGAGCATTGAGACGCAACCTTCATAATTCCACCGCAGCATCTCCTCCATCCCAGGGTTAAAATAACAAAGATTAACCAGTGGAGCTGTTTCAGAGAATTTCACCTGTGTTTCTCATTATTCTTGCCACTTCATCATCATTCTTATTAATGTAAATTTGACCAATGTGTTGTGTCAGCTCTGACATGCAACAACATGATGTTAATGATAAATAAATAAATTATTTAATGTCCTGCATCTTTAAGATGCCAAGAGAGATGGAGGTGGATACTTATGTAGCAAATAAAACCTGTACTTCCTGCAGTGGTAGGTGAAAATAATAACTAGCATTTTTTTCTTCTTAAATGTTTTTTGTGATAAACTAGAATTTGGTGTTTACTTTTGTTTCCAATTCCCACAAGATCCAGTAAAAAACACAGAAGCCCTCTCTTAGTTCAGCTTATGATACTTTACGTCATTCGTGACTTACTGTACCAAACACATCATGCACAACAATACAAAAAGAAGCAAGCTTGGACACATGCAAATATGGGATGAACAGGAGATGGGAAGTGATAAATGGAGGTTCAGGCTCAAATGCATCTCTGGTTTCATACGGACAGTGTTTTTCAACCCAAAACATTTCATTTCTGGAACGAGTTTTCCTCTTATTCATTGCAATGTGGGAATATCATAGATGTCAGCATCTATTTTAAGTTTGTTGTGCCCTAACGATGCCACAGGCCAAACCAAACCAGCCTCCCACTTACTGGGGAGTAGATTTTAAACAGAGAATATTAATATTACAGGGAGAGCCCCGGCTGTTCTTGACTTTAAAAGAGATACTGTAGATGTGTACATGTTTGGTGTTTGCAGATTTTCACTGAACAGCATTGCTACTCAGGTAACTGAGAAAAGACAGAGCCGTCTTACCTGCATATATCCTGAGTAGACGCGGTTATCGATGTTCTTGAGGCTGTATTAAGTCCAGTTGTAGAATTGCTGGCCTGAAACAACAAAAAATCTTATTAATGCCAGTGGTTTTGTAAAAGCCCCACAGTCTGTCGACTCCTACTGTAGCACACCATCACAGCAGGCTTACAAATGATGCTGTAAGATTCAGACATTAATAAAATGCTTTGTGGTACCTGATGGTGCTTAATGCACAGTGAAGGAAAATAAAGATACTGGTTGCGAAGGTATGTTTATTGGTTACCAAAGAAGAAGAAGGCGGAGTGTAGGTCTTTGTTATAATACATTACTTTATGACTTTTAATGCTGTTATATTTACTCCTTGGACAATCATTGACTTCTAGAGATGGGTATTGAGAAAATTAGTACTAAATTAATAGTAATTTACATCCAGTATTTACAGAAATACAGTATATCATATAGTATTACTTATTTCTTCTTTCTCATATTCATAGTATTCTTTATTGCACCGTCTTTTCTGAACAGGTACAAAAGAGCAAGTGCTTGACTGGTTGATGATTCATGTCATAAATTAGGCTGTAAATTCCAGTGCCTGTATTAACCTTTATGTCTCCAGGGGGCCAAAGTATTCTTAAATGAGAATTTATAAAGGTCTTGCTTACAAGAAAGCAAAAATCTACTTACTTTCTCATCTAGCAGCCTATGATAAGGATTGAAGAGGTGAAGCCTTTGTTTTAGTCTCCAGCTCTGAATAATGGGTTCTGTCTCACTACCTGCTGATAATGATGTTGTTTTTCCCTTCTTCTTTTAAAGTACAAACACATATTCCTGCTAAAGACTTTTTTAAGAGCTGAGAGATTCTTAATGTTTCCATGCACAGTTAAACTGAGGCCAATTTACGGACCCTTAGGCCATTTATTTAGGCCCCTGTCCTGATGTCAATATACAAGCAAGGAAGGTGAAGTCAGTTAAAAATAGATTGATGGTATGCCTTGTGGCTATTTTCTATTCTTCTTCTTCTTCCATGTAGTAACTCCATTGTTATGTCCAGATCAAAGCCCAGAACAGGAACCGTGGAGCAGCTACAGTCCAACTAAACATAAATTTACAAGAGAAGTTTGACTCCCAGTCACATTATCTATTTTTTACTTTTGTTTATTTTTTTGGTCTGACAACAAAGTCTTATTTAGTGAACTTCAGTCAGGCTTGCATGTTCACTTTATATGCCCTGTTTTAGTCTAATTAACCAAAAACTTATTTTTTTTTCTATTAAGTCAAAAGCATATCATTAATTGGTTGGAAGTCCAAAATAATACATTAGAATTTATTTTTTTTAAATTCAAGTGGTTTTTTCGTTTTGTTATATTTGTTTTCCTCAACAATGATAATAGTGAACCTCTCATTTCAGTGCAAAGTCCTTTAAAGGTTGATCATAAACATGCCAATTAGTAATGCATAAAACATAATTAAGTATTTGTGAATCACACAGGTTACTCTTAGAGCAGCCTTAATGTTCATTGATCTTGCACGGCTTGACACTATTTTTTATAACTTTCCTTTACAACAGTCTTACTTAAGATTCTTCTTTTTCCATTTTCTGTTTCATATGTTATGAACAGTGACCTTGATGTGGGCCTTTTCAGCTTGTCTATTTGACAGTTACCTTGGAGATGTTGCTAGACCGACTCCCTGAGCGCCCAGGTGCCTTCTTCCCCTGTAGGGAAAAAGAAAGACATTAAAAGATTAGGGCCAAAGAAGACATTAACCATTGTGGTGTTGTTATGACACATGTTGTGCAGCCCAAGGTTTTCTACAATTCAGCCATTATTCTGGCACAGGACACCATTTACAACATTAAAGAGAGACTGAAGCAATACTTCTTGTACTTACATCAGCCATAGCTGTTAATCAATAATATCATAATCAATACAATCATTTGGATTAAATGTGGAGAATTGAAGACATCTTTAATAGCTTTTTCCAGTAAGGCAGTTTATATTAAAATGATATAGTATAATTTGCAGGAATTTTATTTTTTGAAACCATTCTTGGTTTAAGTTTATTCATCTGAACTTCATTCTGCTGTTACTTTGTTTTTCAGAACATTTAAATTGTTATAGATGGAGTTATTTTATAGATGCCTACACTATACACATAATCTGATTATTGTGGCTAATTTCACAAGTTGACCATTTTTATGTATCCAATGAAAAAGTGGACAAGCTTTTAGTAAAAATGAAAAAAATGTCACTATTTTCAGCACAATTCATTGTTGATTGCTGTATTTACTGTTTAAAATCTAGCAGCAGACGTCACATGTCCTTGTTATTTTACTGTGACCTGAGCTAAAGCCAGCAATCCTATTACTTGGTTGTCCAGCTACATGGACACGATGCTGCTCTGCAATGTGTTGCTATTTAAAGTCAACTTAAAGCAGTTTTTCTAGAACTTGACAGGGTGCTGATCGTCTCAACTTAACAGTTAAACCTTGACCTCAGCCATCACTACGTGCGACCTCAGCTCCTGCCTACAGAACTTTATGCTATTTTAAGCTATGCTGGTACATGCTGGTATGTAAGCGTCAGTAATAACTCATGTTATTCTCCGGACACTAACACAGTGGGTGACAGTATTATAGATTAAGTATGAGGTGTTGACTTAATCATGATCTTTTCTTTATTTTAGCTGGTAGCTACAGGTACAGACAGTTTATAAATCTCCGCTGTAAATCCATCAGGGCCAGGAGCCTTACTCCTTACATCATTTCTTCACATTTATTAGAGCACCAAGGATGTACTTTTGTTCAGCTGGCAATGTAGAAACATCTTCGTCTCTCTCTACTTCAAATTCAGATCTGTAAAGATTTATGTAAAATCTTTGACAAACAGCATTTTCCTCCGTAGGCATGTGTTACTGTATGTACACCTTCCTGGTTCTGTACAACTAGAGTGGGCACTTTACTGATTAAATACACCATTTTTATCTCTACTGTGCAACTTCCTGATCTGACCATTAACTCCAGTGGCAAAACAGCAACTAAGTGAAGGGTAAATTTGTGTTGTATATCCGTATGTGCAGCATACAGACAGAGGCCAGCAATGGTTCAGTGTTTGCATGGAAAACGTCATCTAAACCCTAAAATGATGTGTGGCAACTTGCTAAAGGATCCTGCATCCACAGTTTATAACTGTTTGTAAAGAAGAATCCCAGATGACTGGATCAATTTTCAGAAGAGACCTTAGTTGAAAAACATATCTGTATCATGTCTATCTAAATAATTTGTTTTAACATGAATACTTCTTTGATGGAAACATGCCATTGATACGAAGAAGGAGAGGTTATGTCCACAATTAAAAAATTATGCACAACATCTTCTGGTGGAGGGTCTTTTTTATGTCCCCAGTTAAATCTTAGCTTGTTTACAGGCTTGGCTTATAGACGTTCATTTATTTCAGGCATATATTTCATTGATTAGCAAATGAGAGACATTTCTCAGTGATATAACCAGCTCAACCTGCATGTCTTGTTTTTGGAACTCAACTCAGGGGAAGAAGCCAGATAGCATAGTGACAGTTTGGGGAAGAGATAAAAATGAAATTATAGCTAAAGGTATAATTTGCAATAGTTTATTACCATGAAGTATCAAGTTGTTAGTTTTTAGTTAGGCTTTTACTGCTAACCAATCCATCAACAAAAAACAAAGGTTCCAGTGTAGCAGTACAGAAAAATGCAACACCCATTCGTCCTCACTTAGTCACATGTTTATCACATAGATGTGTGATAATTCTGTAACTGACACAATTCATTATTCATATATCTGTGGTCAGAAGCTGCCTTTAATTTGACATTGGTGTACGAGACGCTGAGCCTTAAGTAAAAAGATTTAGGACCAAAGCATGACTCAGTAATAAAAATGGGAACTGAAGCATGGATCTGGAAAATGTTCCATCCCCAGCTTAACTCACTAATATGGCAACAATCACAATGGATCAACCCAAAACATTTTGTAGCTGAAGGGTTAACTGAGGAGTTAATGGGGACGTTCAGGTTCAGAAATGCTTGTCTGGTATTTCCAGTCTGCAGAAACACAAATCACAATTGGCTGGAGGAGGAGCTTTTATCTCTGAGATTTTTTCAGAAAATTATAAAGTTACTGAAATTATTGAAGCTCAAACAAAAACAGAACAAAAAATATTGTTCTTCCTGGCCAGAGACAAGAAGTACACAATAAATCCACTAATTCAAATTCTTTTTGTTGATACTAATGTGAAATAGCTTGCGTGTATCAGCCACGAGGTACACTCGGCAAATCATTAAAATAAGCAGGAGCGAGGCTGACAAGTAGAAGACTGCAGGCATCTAAGCTGATCAAGGGATTTTCTGATGGCCACATTTAAATCAGTAGTTGTGCTTCAAAGTCAAAGCAAACCCTCCTCCCTGGTACCTCTTCTCCCTACAGCACATGGGCACATGGATAGTGTCCTGGGAACATGTTTTTTGCTGTGGAACACTGTATGAAAGTGCACCATTGACACATGGTGTTTAGATCAATAGTACTCATTATGAGTCATGGCAGCACTTGCTGTGAAATTCCAAATAAAACTTTCATTTTGTAATATCAAAACTTCCATTTGGGTGAAATTTTAGTCAGCCTGTATGACTCATTAACGGTAGGAAGGTCTCTTTTGAAACATACATTGCAAAGATGTTGTTTTGTTATGGGAGCATTTTCCATTAGCAAAACTGTTAGAAACTGAAAACTTAGTTTCCACAGCACCAAAGAACCAGCACTGGCTGCTTATAGAGGGACCTTCAGCAGACTTTTTATAAACTAGATAAAATTTTTGAAATGACAAAACTGTTATTTTTTCATATATTTTTTTTAAATTATTTTAGAAATATAAAGAGATGAGAGGATTATTTGGGCCAAAATAATTTAAGACTGCACAGAACAAAGACTGAAAGCATCAGGAAACAGTCAGCTAGATCCACTTTATCCACTGTAAGAAACATCTGGATTTTTTCACACACTGAACTGAAATGTTGCTAGATGTGGTTTCACATGAGATCTTCTGAAACGCATTCATATGATACCTGAGAAAGCTAAACCAGCTCTTTCTTCCTGCACCAACCTTTGTGCTCAAGTTTAAATACATTTACAACGATTTAAGTGACACTGAATACACACAAGTATACAACACAATGTACACGTTCAGAAAGTGAACACCCTGCTGCCACAGTGCGCTGCCATTAAACCGTACCCGGGTCACACAGCCAAAACAATATGATCAAGCTGGCTTCTACGCTAATAAAATAGTTTACACACCCTGTCCAAAAGATTGTGTGTGTAAACAATAACCAGAACAACAGAGCTGTAAATTTACTAACAAGAAGGCTTTGTGTGGTTTTCAGTTGTTCCCGCTTCTCATAAAGACATGTGTGACTTAAAAGAAGAACAAAAATAAAACTTGGTTTCTGTATATTTTATCCATAAGCTTAGCAGAAGGAGACCATGGTTAATGCACAGCAGACTCACACATACCACCACAGGTAGAAGTCCTACCCTCGGAAGCTAAACGTGTTCATCAAAATACACCCCTTTTTCTTAGCAGGTATTACTTTTTCAACATCAAGATGAAAGACACACAGGTAGACTACAGACATAAAGAAGCACCATTGGACATGCTTAAACCCAAAACACATTTTGTTCATAATTAATAAAAGAGCATCTATGTTTCTACTCCTTCTCAGTCCCCCAGCAGGTTTGCAGGGTTTTGAATCTATATTTTCAGGCTCCATTTCATGCAACCAGTCTATCGTTTCACATTGAAAGTCCTTTTAAATAACAACCCATAGGTTAACTAGGTGTACGATGCAAAAAGGCACCTGCAGCTGCCAGTTTTAAACTACCTCTGCAGAACAATGCAGGAATCCAAGAAGCCTAAAAAAAACACAAAGTCCATATTTTTAAAGCTCCTCTGTAGGAAAACACTAACATTTCACAGCAAATGTTTTACCATTACTTACCCAAGCCTCTGCTTCTCCACTGATACTAAGACTGAGAGACGCAGCAGTGCACTGAGTCTGTGTGAGGACATACGCATGTTTTTGCAGATGGGATTAGGGTATGTGGCGTGGACTGAGGGATATATTTTGGTTCTGTAATGTGGCACATGGGAAGAAACACCTCCTGCTACATTTAGAGGGGTTACCATGATGCTGCAGCCGCATGCTCCCGACCTGGTCTATCGAAAACTACAAACTACATTTTTATCTCAGATTACACATTTAGCCAGCTACAATCACTTACAATGTGACCAGATTTTTTAGTATGAACCAGCTAGGAACCATCACTGCTAATATGAGTTATGATGCTTTGTGTTGCTGAAAGCTGCAGCTCTACCTCAACTTCCTTTCCACTTGGCAACTCAAAGCAAGCAGACCAATAAAAACACAAAACTTCAGTCTTGCAAAAGGGCAAGTTATATACAACTATGAAGAACAGTGAAGGTTGGCAAAATCTGCTTCTTTGAACAAGGATGCGAAAGTGTTTGTTTCAGCTGTAAAGTCAGAAATCATACTTTGGTGATTTATATGGACAGGAACACCTGCAGCCAGACAGAACAGGCAAATAAAAACACTGTGAGCATTTTCTTCAGGCTTACTTTTCCAGTCTCAAAGGTTCTCTGTCACACTGGCTACACTACCTGATTTAAAACGTCTGCTATGTGTTAGCTTAGACCAAATGTGTAATATATTGCTAATCTTTTAAATAAACAGATGGATTTTAATTAGACCACAGACATCAGAGAGGTATTACATAGCATGGAAGAGAAGGCAGGACGTTATTTATAGTCGTTTGTGAGTTGGCTGTTGGAGTTGTCTTAACATGTTTACCTGTGATCATTTCATCTGGCTGAGAAGAAATGATCTCTGCAGACTGGAAAGATGGTCGAAGTAGAGGGCTGATTAATTGAAATAGTCATGTTTAACAGTGAAGTATTCCAAGTATTTGGCCATAAGTGGATGTATGCCGCCTCCTACCCACCTGTTGCTGCTGCAGTTTAAAAAGCACAACAAACTGTTGGAGGTTAAACTCCCATAAGATGCTTTTCAAGCTCTCGGTGAGATTCATGTGTATCAGAAAGTAAGTTATTCAATTTTAGACCTCTCAAAACCCGAACTTTCAGGTTCCAGCATAGTGGTGCATAGCATCGTAGCCTAATGCTTCTTCATGTGACGTGAGACAACACAGCACGAAACACAGCAACATTACATGGGGGGAAGCTGTTTATACTGTGCAAGGTGTTATAAAATGATGATGACGTAATGGAATATGCTGTCTATGATTAGATGTGGTGTGATGCTGAAAGCAACAAATGCTGATAAAAGGTGTTAACTCTTGTTTTGTGTACAGCGGGGACTGACAAAGAGGCAGATAAATGCAGCCTCTTCTACAACGTCAGGATCAGCACTTATGAATCACTGATTGTCTTCTACCTTCTGACAACACAGATAACTTCTCTGGAACTGCAATCCCCTGAAATCTGATAAACTTTTCTCTACTTTCAAGGCTCAGTGATTTAATAAAGAGAGACAAAAGCAGAAAGCATGCTGCATTCCCTGCATCTCATAAGATTTGAGAACGGAGTTACAGGGTCAGAAACTCACCTCATTCTTGTCTTTGGAGCGAGGAGCACTCTTGCCGTTGCCAGTGGTCTCCTTTACTGGAACCACAGTTATCTGCTGTACTGGCATGCTGCTGTTTCCAAGCAACCCTCCGGTACTACTCCCCCAGCATTCCCGGCGCTCCGTGCCTTTCTGTCTTCCGATCTGCGTTCCTGTGTGGGATCCGCCGTCCCATCCACGGCAAGCTGTTTTCCACGAAACAAACACTCCGCTCCCGGATTGCTCTTCTTTATCAGCCCAATCCGGATCATGGAGAACAACGGAGACGGAACGGGATCAGGTCACCGTGGCAACAAGAGGACAGCTCCGAAGATGGAGGGGTGTGAGGTCGTCATGGCGACTGGGAAACTACTCAACAGTGCGCACCACTTCCTCCTCTTCTTCCCCCCTCCTCCCCCTCCTGCTGAGAGACAGATAAGAGGAAGAGTTGAGATGGGGCTGCACGGTAAACAAGGAGGCTGGGTCAAGGTGTGTTGTTATGGCATATGTGTGTGTGTGTGTGTGTGTGTGTGTGTGTGTGTGTGTGTGTGTGTGTGTGTTTGTGTATGTTTAGGGGATTCCACAGTTTGCTCTGCTCAGTGTCTCATTACATCATAGCATGGTGCTTTGGGCTTGTTCTCACAAAAACACACATTACACAGAGAGAGCTATACACACAACAGAGAAACAAAAAAGTGTATTAACTGCAGCTTTTGTATGTATATGTATGTGTATGCCCGTGTGTGTGTGTGTGTGTGTGTGTGTGTGCATGTGTGCCAGGGTGGATGGCATACAGTAGTGAAGTCATTTGATTGCAGGAGCACACTGGCTGACTCTCAAAGAGCTTTTATAAAGCCTCTTCAGTGAGACTCTCCTAATGCTTATAAAGACAGAGAGGTAGCAGCCAGGAGGGAAACAGAGAAACAGGGAAGTTGTTTGGGATGAAAGGGGGGAGAGAATGGGGACTGTTACAAAAAAGGTAGGGAAAAAAACATTGGCCAGAGGAAGAAATCTGAGAGGCGAGTGAGAGTAACAGAAAAGGTACAGAAACTGTTTTGTTCAGGTAAAGAGGATTTATTATAGGAAAACACGCAAATTTTTTTGGTTTAAAATCACTACAGACTCCAAAATGGATTGATCAATTATTTCAAAGCTGAAATTAATTAGAAAAAAAGGACTGACTCTAAATCCTGCTCGGACATCTTGCATGTTGCTCATTCAGGCTCTTCCATTCAGTCAAAAGGCAACATCTAAGCGTAACAAAATCCACATGAGGATGCCAGTCAGAATGGTTCGAATATAACTAAACAAACTTCAGACTGCACTGAAAAGACAGCATGGCTCGACTTCATGGAGACCATGGAGAACGGATGGGAAGGGGTTAAATCCAAAAATACACGAAAATACAAGAAAAAGAATGGAGGAAATACAGACAGGAAAAAGAAAGACAAACAAAAAGCAATGAAAAACGAAGAAAAAGAAATGCGTAGTGACTCAGACAATAGAGACACAGATGGAAAGTAAACAAAGTTCTACTGAGATAGAACAGAGAAGACCATTGAGTAAAGACTGAGTCAAATGCAGAAAGTTTGACAGAAGCAGCAGTAAAAGAAGCGCACACAAACACACAAACATTCAAACTTTCTTTTATATCTTTAAATGCAATTGTTTACGTACAAAAGTGGACTGAAACTAGAACAGAGATAAAATCCTTTCAGTATTCTACTGTGATCCCATGTGAACACATTGGACTGGGCAGCTGCAGATATAAAAGCATTTTTAAGTTTCCTATGTTGATCATGTCATTCTGTGATGAAACTGCAGCACCATTTGCAACACCCCAAATTTCACTGTCTGTGCTATTATATGAAGTGTACAGTCGCTTTTACTCCCTGCAAACACACGCTGCAACTTTTACTGTCTGACAAAAGAAAACTGGCGCTGGCTTATTGACTGAATAGTTGGCATCCTGATGAACTGAACAGCTGAGTGGCACAGAGCACAGCTGTATAGCTGGCTAACAGACTAAATTATTAGCCGCCTTACTGGCTGACTGGCTGGCCAGATGTCAGATGGTCTAACCAACCAGCTGGCAAGAAGATAGCTGACTGAATAGCCCACTGAAGTGTCTAATTGTCCCAACGCAAGGTAAAAACTCCAAGTTTCAGTGCCTAGCTACGACATATGTGTTCACTGTATGAGGGAATGACTGGATACGTATTTGTGTGTGTGTGTGTGTATAGGTTTAGGGAGGGGGCCTGTTGCTCTCTGCAGTTATACAATACATATTGTATAACAACTGGCAGTGTGTGGGTGGTTCCCGCCATCTGGAGAGATGTAGTGGCGTATCGCGCCTGATGCTACTCACTGCATGTGCGTGTGCGTTTGTCTGCACACATGTGTTTTTGCGTCCACCCTGCAGCTACAAATACATACGGCATCATTTACAGAAGTTGGGACCCAGAGTTCATTTGCACGATGAATTAAAGGAAGGTAGCTGAGAGCACTTCTGTACGGTGGCCATATGAAAAGGTTGTACTTCCGAGTAAACCTGATTGGAATTAAAGCTGTTTTGTTCATTCTTGCATGTGCAGAACTGCATTCATCAATATCAGTACAAACATGCAGACAGTTCGTTGTAGCTATGTGGTGATGTCCTCTGAGGATTGACAGCCGACAGGAGACATGGAGGACATTATCTGTGTTAGAAGGAGACAGAGTCTCGCGGTGTCTGGGTTTCCACAGCGACCAAACAAACAACATCGTGGAAGTCTTTGTGCACAAATAAGCAGGGACACACTCAGAGGGAGACATACAGTGTGCACACGCGCACACACTAATACACGCAGAGTAAAGATGGAGCTGAGAGAATCCACTCCATCAACTACAAGTCAGTGCTCAACTGTTGCTATGGAGAGGAAAGGCATGGCTTTCTAGTCTATTTTAAGGTAACTGGTGTTACTTTTTTTTTCACCGCTGCATACATCAGAGTCAAACAAACTGTGATAGCAAGCACAGGTACTACACTGTATGAAAACTGCCACATGATTTTCAATTACCATGCTTCATATATATCAAAGCGCCGATTAATATTCAAGGAATGAAAAGCTATGTCTTTATAGTATGCTGAAGTTAACACATGCAGCTATGAATTTGTGTGTTCCTGTATTTTGTCTTAAGGTGAACGTGTAAGATCCACACAGCAAGCAAAGTGTTACATTGCCTCTGTTTTTAGCTCATCTTCACACCTCACGAGGAAACCAGGGGAGCTCACATCCTGCCTGCTGTAACACTGAATCACTGCCTTTCAACATCAAGCATCCCTTTACTCATCGTAGGTCATTATTTCCTGTTCATAAACCTTGAGCCAACGCTTTTGTGACCATTCCTCTGAGACGTGACGAGGAATTCTTTCAGCTAATATCCCGGCCGTCGAATAAAACCAGCACCTTTTGAATAGAGCAGAACTGAACAGAAGTGGTTTATCCTGCTTGGAGAGCCACATCAAAGGTTATAAATATGCACTTTAAATGATCACAAAGGGAAACATCTCCCTGCCTTTGTCCTCCTTCTCATCTGCAAACACATATGCAGATTTGTTTCTCCTTATGAATTCAAACTGAACACAGATAAACAGAAGACTAAACACTTATTTAGCGAAGAACTGATATTTTCAGGCCCTTTTCCCCTCCTAACTCATGCCCACACAGCCAGCAGATTTATCATCAATGAAAGCAGAACTGTTGTGACGGTCTTGTAGGACTCGCTCACACATTCATTTACAATTTGAGACTCAAAGTAATTTTTGTTTATTTGCCCGAGGATTCCCCAGGACTACTCTAGTCTTCTGGCAGGTCTTCTTATCTTCCATTAATGACGGAGGAAAGGTCCAATCTGGGTAACACCCAGGTTCTCGTAGCGTGCGCAGGAAGCCCACTGCTGTTGCTGCACCACGTTTCATCTCCCCCTTGCTCCCCCTCACCCAAAACAGGAAATAGTTTCAGCAGAAATCTTCTGGGCTCATGTTTGTGCATGCGTGTATGTGCACACAAGCAAGTGGGTGTGCGGACGGAGCTTTCGATCTGTCTCTTTATAAGACTTCTGTGCAGAATCGCACACATATACACACAGGTCTGAAAAGGTTATGGGAATGAGCCTTTGGCTGCAACTTGAGCAGGGAGGGGATAAAAGGGAAATAAAGGAAAACAGAGAACATCAACAAATAGAAGGTAAACAAGCTGTAAAACATCCATGAATGCATATATAAACTGAACATTTTATTTTTCCTTCTTATCAGTATAACAGCAGTTTATGGCTCTGCAGACTGTCTCACTGCTGAAAATAGGGGCTACTGTGTATTAGGCCTGAGTTAGAGAATAGTTTTTCTGAGAGTCAGAGCCAATGGAAAAACACCAGGGAGGGGAGTCATAAATAACTGGAGGGATGAGAGCTAATATCAATACTGAAGAGCAGAGAGGACAGAGGAAGACGTGGTGGAGAAGCAGACAGAGAGAGAGAACCAGAAAAGATACATGCAATGTAAAGCACGGCATCAGGCTTGTGTTTGGTATTTTTATTTACTTAACCCCGAACTGGATGGTCTTTACAGCTGTTCGGTGTTCTACGGTACACTGACCAATTAAATCATTTATATCATTTTAAAAACGTTACCTCTTGGCCCAACTGGTGTCACAAATAATTAAAATTAAATCACAGTCATAATTTTCCAGTGGTTAATTTAATATCTGCTGTGTTTAAAAAACAAGCAAACACTTAAATTCCAAGATATCAGTTTTTTTGCAGAACAATACTACAAACAAGTAAGAAATCTGTATTTGTGAACATCAAGCAAGTAGTTTTTTAATTTTTAATTTTTATTTTGCTTGATCCTACATATACCCTACCAGGCTTCTCAGATAAAGTAGATATCACTCAGGTCAGGTATGTAAGGTATGTAACATTCAATATTTTGAAAATATGGTCAGGGATCATATTTAGTTGGAGGAAGCAGATGGTGGATTTTCAATAATGTGAACGTTGACTATCTGTGATGTCACTTCAAATCCATAAGCACACTTCCTGGGTTTTTTTCCTAAGCCAAGAGGACAATGCCAGGATTCACTCGGAACAACTTGTAAAAGGGGGTTTAGGAACAATGACACTTCATTCAGACAGATCTTAACCCCAGTGAAGCTTTTTGTGATGTCCTGCTATCTGCTTTTCCCAAAATCAATGCAAGATCTAGGTGTAAAACTCAAGCAAATTTGGATTGAAGTAATGTAGTGACATTGCATGAGCTTATCGAAACAATGTCATAGAAAATGTATGGTGTGACTGGTCCACAGGCGCCATATATTAATAAGTGGGAATCATAAGTTTACTTATCCATTAAGGGGACCAATGAAATGTCATGCAGTCACAACATTTGTCCACTTGCTTTTAGTAGCCAATCATGATAAATAAAAATAATCATTAAATAGTTATAAATAAGTGACATGACCATAATTACAGCTCAGACTGAGCACAAGATCAGCTCCTCCTGGACCTCTGAAGAGTTCATCTGCTCTTCCTCTTGTATCTCTGCGAAACCAGATCATTTTCTTCTTCTGTGCTCTCTGACCACCATGCTCAGACGTCTGCACAGGTCGGACGCACAAAACTACACAAAAGTGTAATTAGACCCCGAAGGAGCTCTTTGATACAGAAGTATGCACAGCTGAGTGCTAATCACCAAACAAAAATGATTGAAAATCACTATTTGCACAGTAGCACATTTAATTTCACATATTGAATTGGTTATTATTATAATCAACAATATCTTATTGGGCTGATTTATGTGAAAATCAATGGCCCTTCTATTGAATGGATTTCCTTTCATTTGGGAATTCTTGATTAAAATAATCCCAGCAATCCTCACAGCAATGGCAGTGAAAGAAAAGAGAAGTGGAAGCCTCCTTCATACCACTCCCGCTTGTCATTTCTTTCTTTTCCTTTCAGGTTAAACAACAGCAAAAGAACAAAGCAGCTCCTGTAAGACATGCTTAACATTGCATTTATTCCTTGTAGAAGCTGCTCTTGTTATCAGCACGCCATTCATCAACTCCTGTCATAGAAACAGGATAGAGACCGATCTCTCCACCACATTATCCATCCACTATAATCAGGTATGGATTGGCAGCGAGCGCTGATACATGACACCGAATCTATACAAACACAGTGCACATCTGTGGTCTGGCCAATCACATCCCGAGTATTCACCAACTAGAACATTTATGCAGAAGTGTGTGTGTGTGTGTGTGTGTGTGTGTGTGTGTGTGTGTGTGTGTGTGTGTGTGTGTGTGTGTGTGTGTGTGTGTGTGTGTGTGT
>JAVQJG010014342.1:0-22467 GCA_036024015.1 Craterocephalus amniculus
TAAAATGTTAATGATATAAATCCTTTTTTTACTTTAATATAAAGCAAATGAAAAAAGGCTGTGAGATGTTGACTCTGAAATGATTTAATTGTAATTTCCAGCATACAGAATGCAGATAAAACAGCAGGAAAAGTCATGCTGCTTAGGACCAAGCCAACACCTACCGTACAGAACTTTTCTTCCATCAGGTGTTTCTTCCATCAGCTGACATCTTCATCAGTGCTGTAATAAAACAACCTGCCTCGCTTAGAGACACGCTTAGTTATCATGTCACCTCTTACCTTGATGCAGATGTCTTGGTCCACGTCATGGGGGGCTCCGTCCCCCTCCTGGTCCCCCTGCGAGCTGTAATTGTTCCAGTCGTCCCTCGGAGGGCGCTTCCGGTTCACCACCTTTAGGGGCTGCAGGAAGCGGGACAAATTGGACGAGGATGAGGAAGGGTGAGGTTTAGAGGATGACTACAGGAGGTTTGTGAAACGTTCAGAACGAAGGAGGTGGTGGTGTTAAAGGAGGAGACTCGGGTGGAGGGAGATGACACATTCAGAGCTGTGTAATAATTACGAGCTACATCCTGGAGCCGACCGGACACACTTACCACGGCCTGGTAGCGATTCTGGTTGTGATTGCTGCAGCCGGACGGCAACGTCGCTCTGGGCTCCTGCTCGTCTCCAATCTCATCGCTGGAGAAAAACTCACTGAGCTTCTGAACGCTGCAGAGCAAACAGAGAGATGAGGACAAAGATGAGGTGGACTCATCTCACCAATACTGATCTGATTGTCTTTTTTGAAACTAAAGAAGTATTTTTCTTTTTTTCTTTCACATATGGGTATTACTGATTATGGATCCTCCTGTCCAAGAAAAACGTCTCTGAAAGGGAGACCGATGAAGATACTTGACTTTGAACAAGAGTGAGATTCATGCTGTATTCAGTCCTGATAAACAGGGGCATGAATAATAATAATAAGACCAGTGTCCCAAAGTGTGCAATAATTCAGACTGCTTTATCAATATTTATAAGACAAGAAGCTGCTTTCTTTTTTGTTTTGCCTGCATGTTACTCACACCAATACAATTAAATCACTTTATTTCCCTTCAAATTAGCATTTTTGCTCATTTCTGCTGATGATTACCAACTAAACGTACTATTTAATCTGAGATAAATAATGCATCTGAAACAGAAACTGGCACCAGTTTCACACATGAAACAGAAAATGATCCAGTCAATAAACAAACTCAGTCACCAGCTGGAACATGTAATGGGACGGAATCTTTTTTCCACTTTAAAGAAATGTTTTCCTCATGTTCAGTGGAGATAAGCTGTGAAACTGAAACCATGATTTTCATAGTTACTGATACAGTAAAGTGTGTCACATCACTTGATCCCAAAATAACTTCCTCTGAGGATCACATGCAGCCTCCACCTCCATCCCGGTTGAAACAAGGACAGATGTTGCTGCTGCTGACGTCAACATGCTGAGCAGAGATTCTTAAAGTGAAGAAAATGTGTGATAAGATATTTGTAAGCAGGCAAATCATCACCTGTTATAGCAAATTCCAACCTGTGATCAGTTCCCAGAGGCACAGACAGAAAAAAGATCATGTGTCCTTACGATAAAGACACTGCCTTTATGTGACGCCCCGTCTAATCTGGTTATTTCCCCGATTATTCTAAGGTTTTTCTATCCTAAAGGCAAAACTAATCACTTCAAGTGACACCAAGGTACTGCTCATTGTGTTGGATAATTTCCATCTTTATATTTCTGCGTGTTTATCCTTTTTGTGCACGTAATTGTTCTTCTATTTAACCAGTGGGGCATCAAAGCATAAAGAAGCCCTGCAGAGAAACACTGAATCCCCACATCTTTTGGCTCTTTCTCAGATGGAAAGAAAAATAGATGAAAAAAGTTGCAATATTTAACAACATTTTAAAATCATTTGAAGAAACAAAATCACAAAGATCACCATCAGTCGTTTGTCGCAGCTCCTCCCACTTTCACAGCAGGTACAATTCTTTAAAGTATTGATTACATTATTGTTTTTTTTGGCTATTGGGCCATTTTTTCTTTCCATCATAAATCTGAAAATCTGAACAGTAAATCTGAACTCAGATTTACCGGCCACACAGATTTCATCTATTTCCTTAAGAATACAAACCTACTTCTTACTGTGTCCAATATTTCTACATCCACCTTAGAATTTTCTGTGTTTATGACTCTCCTTGTTCTTTTCCTTACATGCAAACATCATTTCATCAATCACTGTTTCATTGGACCTGCAACAAACAATCGTTCTGACATTGTTCTCTTGCCAGATGAGGAAACATTATTCATCACTGAAAATCACTTTAATTTCTCATCCACAAACAATTATCCTTTCTCTTCAGCCTGCAAAGCTTACAGTAACACCCCTAAAAATCCTAATTATCCTGTACAAATACATCATTTATATTTCTAAATATAATAAGGGTAAATCATTGACAGGATTAATGTATTGATACAATCCGCGATGGATGGAGATCTGCTTCTCTGCAGCAGCCTAATCACAGCTGATGTTGTGGTTTGTAAAGTAATCGTGAAGCTCGCGGATGTCATAAATAAGCATTACTGTCAGAGAGCATTTCAAAATGGCAGAGAAACGTGGGTGTAATGCATCATCCAATAATGCAGCTGATCCATCTCCTGCAGGAAAAGGTCAAGGGCTCCATGCAATCATGTCGCTTTTCAAAAGTCTGCTCCAGTTTTCCTCTGGTTTCTGTTTTACTCTCCCCCTACGCCGTTTCTCACAAATGTTTCTGCAAACTGAAAGAAAACCAGAGTTGCTGTAGATGCATTGGTTTCTCACCTCACAAGAGCCTTAACAGTGGAGCGTACCACGCTGGAGAGGAGGAAGAGGGGGGTGACCAGGATGTGAAAGAGGGACAGGGAGGCAAAGGCCACAGCTGGGGACAGATCCGCATCCTCAGAAATGTGGACATGGACCACGAAAGTCTGCAGGGTCAAGGTAAGCACAGAATGACCAAAGTTAGTCTGAAAATGTGAATTTAGTTAAATAAAAAATGTTTATTTATTGAGTCTGACAAGTTCA
Organism: Craterocephalus amniculus; assembly: GCA_036024015.1. NCBI lineage: Eukaryota > Metazoa > Chordata > Actinopteri > Atheriniformes > Atherinidae > Craterocephalus > Craterocephalus amniculus. The sequence goes on from JAVQJG010014342.1 coordinate 3,086, forward strand.
AAGTAAAACCCGATCAGAGAAAAAACAAATCAGCAGTTAAACTTTTTTTCTCCTCTGAGGACGGTCAAATTAAATCAAAGATTCATGTCTCGTCTACAGTCGTCGCTGCTCCTTGTGTCTGTCTGGCTTTTCTAACGTCCACCACTCTGAAGGACTTCTATTAATACAGGCAGGATTTAGTGAGGTGCTGTCGGAAAGTCCTCCCCTAGGTTACTGTGAAATGTTGTCTAACAGTCAGGCTGCCTGGCACCATCTGCTCTGACCTTCGCACGGAGCGAAGAGACAAGAGTATGCACACAGTCATCTCACAAATAAGGAAACTTATTTTAAAGTTGATCAATAGTGGTACTCACTGTCAGCACAGCTGCAATGGGAATAGCTGCATTCATGAAAACTAGAGGGAGAGAAAAGCAACATGATTTTTTTTACATGTTTAAACAGTTGAAAAAACGTATATAAATGTATAAATATCAATCAGTGAGACTATATAACAATACTTTATGTAAGACTGGGAAAGTTAAGGCTGAGAAAGTGTTTTTTTCGTGGATTCAGCTCACTGCTGTGACAATGATGCCCAAAATTCAGCATCTCTGACTGAGATGATGCCAAATTTTAACTGATTATTTAAAATGGCACTGACGGATTAACTTCTGAACACCAAATAATACAAAATCTGAAACTACCATCAACTTCATAAAAAAGGAGAATAAAATGTACACATCAGTGAAACCAGCACGCCTGAAATCATCTTCTCTCAGGACCACTTCTGGCCCAAAATAAACCATAACCGAGCCACTGGATTTGGCCGAAACATGTCTGCTATGTGGGTAAAATCCTACCCATATTCATCCAAGGACTTCTCACTTTTTAACTCAGAGTTAGGATCTGACATAACAAAAACATGGTGATAGGTAAATCAATACATGAGATATCAGAGATTTACCCTGTGGTAAAACCCAAAATGCTGCCCTGTTTAACAGCGGGTAAAGTTGTTTTTCCTCACAGCTTCAGCAGCTTTAACGTGATGCTGTGTTGCTTTGGAGCAGGATAATCCTGCTGTGTGTTTTCTTGTGACAGAGTGATGAAAATCATGGACTTTGATGTGTTTTATTCCGTTAATTCAGGAAAAAATCTCAAAGAGGGAGTTTTGTTAGTTTACGGTTATTGATTTCAGACTGCAGCTGCTGCTTATCTACAGGGAGAGTGAAGCAGACGTGGAAGGAAATAAATCAGTACTGACTGACAACACTGCGCCCTGGTGTGTTGGGTTAATGAGAAGTGAATGTAAACACAATAATCCATGAAAGCAAAGCTCATAAAACACTAGTCGCTGTCACAGCTCCTTCCCCTGAGATCGCTTAAGTTAAACTAACTTACAGCAGAAATGTGTAGTTATTATTTTATAAGGAAGAAACATAAAATTTTAATCTGAGTGTCTAACAACAAACAGGTGAAAGAGTCATACTGGATATGGATGTGTAAAGAGCAAAGGCCTGCAGGCTGGTGAGCTCTTTGCCGCGGGTTTCCTCCACGCTGTCTCTGAAGACGTTCTCCCAGGCGTACAGCTTCAGCAGCTTGATGCCCCTCAGCAGCTCATTGGTCTTCTTCAGACGCTCACTGGAGTATTCCTGAAACAAAACGCTGCAGTCTGACAAACCAGGGACTCATAACCGACATAGTGGATGCAGGAGTGATGGCAAGGGAGAACAGACGCGAGAAAAATTAATCTGGTCTCAAGCTGCAAGTTAAAGCTGAACTGAAACTTTTGCATGGATGAAAGGACAAGAAGAGAAGTCAGAGCTTCTCTTAACAGCCTGATAATCCCTCTAATCTCATAAATCCTCATCTTATGATGACAATAATGCTTAGAAATGGGGTTTGAAGGATTCATGCCATGAAGAATTAGGTTTCACCACCTTATAATACCAAATGTACCTGATACATAAAGTCCCTGAGACGTTTTGCATCACTTTTTGCTCAAAATCCTGCAGTATAAAATGTGATACTTGTCTTCTGATCCCTTCCCCTGAATATCAGGAAGCAGAAGACACAGAATTTTCTGTACCGCCTATTCAATTTGGGTCGCGGGCTAGCTGGAGCCTATCCCAGCCATTAACAGGCGAGAGGCGTGGTACACCCTGGAAAAGGGGCCACTTCAGATTTAAAACAAATTTATTGAAACCCATTTTTTCTTGGTTTGGGATTAAAAGGGTTAAACTTTGGACATATTTCAATCTGAAGGACAAACTGTGCCAATCCAAGACCAAACATAGATAAGAAGAGCCACTAACAAAAGTAGCGATGATGCTACTCACCAGCGTGCTCTTCTGTGTTTGGGACAGCTTTGTGGCCACAAAGTACTGTACAGGAGCTAACAGAGCGATGACGGTCGCTCCGATCAAGGCACTGATTCCCAAGAGGTAGTAGAGAAGGATCACTCCCACGATTATCTGAGAGAGGAAGAAGCACAAAAACACACTTTATTTGCTAGTCAAAAGAGATGTCTAACACTTTTAAAATAAACCCTCGGGCCCTTTAGCAACCACGATACATGATGCTTTGTGAGACCCTGAGCACATCGAAGCAGCAGCACATGAAAATAAATGTCAGTTTATTCCATACAGGATGAATATCAAAGCAAATGATAAATCCTTTACACGCAAAGATGTTAACAACAAAACACTTTGGGCTTCAGAAAACTTCATTTGAACCTCACATCCATGAAGTAAACAGGATCAGGATTAAATATCCATCAGATGAAGCCCTCCTTGTAACCTGTCCAGGACTCTACACACCAGTAACATCCTCTCCAGCCTTTTAATGGCATCAAACAGATTGCACCCCAGCTTTAGAAATACAGAAAACCTAATAATATGGATGTGACGCATCCCCCTTTCATCGGTCAGCGGATAATGTGTGGCACTACAGCGACGGAGGGTGATGGATAAACGGTAATGGAACAACGGGATGAGATTTTCTTCTCCTTTTCACAAGCTTCCCTCCCCGAGGGATTCAGCCACGCGCGCTACCAACCCCCCACGCCTCAGCCAGCTCCTCACATCACACACTCCTAATTCAAAAAGGTCCACACCACACAGAAACCAAAAGCCGCTGGGGAGCTCGGTGAAGGGTGAGGGGCTCACCAGAGTGACTGCATGTTATCCGGAGGGAAACATGTGTATATGCAGCAAATTAAATCAAATATTAATGAATATTTCGGTCCAGACTGAAGTGGTTAAACCAAAAGCACTAAAATGACTTGAATGAAGTAAAAGGACACAATTTATATTTATAGATTTTACAAGAAAAAGTCATTTTAAACTCAATCCATTTAACTTATTTTCCTCTGTCCTTCATCCTTCTGTACGTGCACGCAGGATAATAATGGCATGGAGCCACGAAGCTAAAATGTGAGGGAGGAACTGAAGATGCACAAACTGACAGAGGAGGAGATGGATGCTTGTCTCTGTTGATAGTCTGGCTTCTTATGACAGAAAATGGCAAGAGACGACATTGAAAAGGGACTAAAATCCATTAAGATTCAGATTTTACATGTTGGCTCATTATCAGAGCTTCTTGGCTTCAGTTAAAGAGACAGAGTGCCTTCATAATGTAATAATACTGACTCAAAGCATCACCCCTTCAATGTTCCTTCCCTACCTGCTTTTAAGATCATTTTGGCTTCTCATCTGAGGAGATTCAGACATAAGGAGGAGTAATATCAGTAATATTCAGTAACTTTTTCTGCATCATAAGGTCGCAGAAAAAATTATTAGACAACCATACAATAATAACAAAAATAGCTTGACTTTAGCTGATATCTAGATGGTTTCCATGGTTTCTTTCATAATAACCAAAATTCATTAAGTTTTTACATCAATGGCCATGATGAAAACAGCTTTTAATCATTTAATGGTTTCTTTTCTGTCTGTTTTAGTCACATGATAAACACTGTTTGGTACTGGATGAAATGAACCACAAATGGAAGAAAACAAGGTGGTCTGATAATTGTTTCGGTGACTGTAAAACATGCTGAGGCATAAAGAGCCGCAGAACGTTTCTGCAAAATGTAAAACCACCGATGGAGCCCAAAAGACGGAGCACATTAATAATGCTGGAAAATCTGGGAAATGCAGGAAAATCTGCGATCTCAGGGTGGTTACTGCACCTGAGAAGGCGAAAACATCCAGTTTCTCAACTTCTCCCTTTGATTTCCTTAATAGTTCATATCTTCTGATGTTAACTACGAGCTCTTAGGATGTTTTTATTTGAGTTTGATTCGCTGTAGTAAAGATAGAAAGCTGAAAAATATGAATGTAAATATAAATGGGTTATACAGTATGCACTTCTTAGTATTATTTTAAGCTAAAAAATGTATCTAAGTTATATTTAAATGCCCAAGGACTCATCTTTTCATCTTTATAGCATTTGAAAATGATTATCTGCCTGCAAGCTTTTTCGTGTGAACATTAAAATGACCTTGGGACAGTTTTTCTGCTCTAAAGAGATAAGAGCCTTTTTTTTATTATCTCCAAACATAATGCAATGTGCCGACCACAGCAAAATGTGTCTAATTGTATTTCAGTAGAGTGCGGATAATGTCTGTAAAATGAAAATGAAATATTAGTTTCAGTTGAAATGTTAATGAAGCTTGTAAAGAAGATCGTAATGCATCACTAAAGGTGTTTTTTCACATTAAAAAGCGATGGGAGCAAACATTGTTGGAGAAAGAAGCAGCTTTTAAGGCATTAAATGGAGAAATAGTATGAGGTCAGAGAAGATTAGCGGGGGAGAAACATTGCATAATCGCTGGTTAACCTTTTAACGCCTGTGTTTATATGAAAATAAAACAAAATACAGGAAAACATCAGGAAACAATAAAAAGATTGGAATAACAAGAACAGCAAATACATGAATAAAATAAAATCTGACAAGATCAGAGGTGATTTGTCTTAAATTAGTGACTTTGACCCAAATTTCAGCCTTATGTAAGTAATTATGGATGATGTCTGGATGTGTTTGACACGTCTCTGCAGCGTGAGACATAAATGATCATATTGATATAATTGTGCTAAATAAACCTGCCTTGAATGCATCTGTTTCATCAACACATCATTGTACCTTCTCTTTCAGAGATACTCCTGGAAGGTAAAAAATGTCCATTATTTCTCTATTTTATTTAATGTGGTTTATGCAATTTGGTGGTCTTGTTAAGAGCTGAGGTCATTCATTTTACTGTATGTTTACATAATTATATGTTACAAACGTAGTTGTGTATTTTGTTGCAGCAGGAACACATCTATGTTAACTTTGTTTCATGCTTACAACTGTTGAACATGTTCCTTGTGTAAATGAACATAAAGCACCTGCAGCTCATGATCACTGAGTTCATAAGAGTCTTATATCTCCAGTTTCTTCCCTACAACATATATCCCAGTTATTCTGCTTTAATGGCCATTTGTACGTCTGCTAATTGCAGTTTCTTGTTCTCCAGAGGGTTTATCTCCCTGCACATCGTCTGCCAGCAGCTGTAAACAAATAAAAAGAAATGAAATCACAGCAGGTTCTGAAATATGCAATAACAGTAACCGTTTTCTCTTTATTTCATGTGGAGGGGATAAAACAGATTCTCACACGACATGAAAGACGATCTTGTGAAAAGATTTAAGACAGAATAAAACATATGAGAAGTTCAAAGACAACTCTGATTTCAGCAGGTTTCCTTTGATGATTAATTTCTAATATCCAGTTTTTTTTTAATTAAATAGAACAATGTCTTGTTTCAACTGTGATTTTTCCTGAGAGGCTGATGCTTTCTGATGGCCGTTACTGAAAACTGTGTCTCATTTATAACATTTTCCAACCTAATCGCAGGCTTGGAGTCATCGCATCTGTTTCACGCTCACAGGGACTCCAACGGCTTCAGCCTCCACATCTCTCCTAATTCAACGCTTTATTTCCTTTATTTCCCACTAGATCTGAAGCGCTGCTCTGCGTGAGTCTTGAGACGATACAAACACATTAAACAGCAAGATGTGGAGAATAAGCTGGAACGTGGCTGACGACAACCCGAACCTTCATTTATTCTCCTGAACTAAAGGGAAAGGGCATCGAGTCGGCATTCACAAACAGATATGAGATCCAGGAGAACTCGGCTGCTTTATTATAAAATCTTGTTTTCATGCAAATGAAACCTTGAGAGCAAAAACAAGATTAAAGGTTGATTGTGTTGTTTCTTTATTAAAGGATGAAGCAGCGAATTTCCCTGTTGAAGGTCAAACTCAATTCAACTGATCCTCAGCACACAAGGACAGTGTAGAAACATCTTTCTTTTATGTAGAAAAAACCAAAACGCCTTTGAATGTGTTGCGTCAGGAGAAAAAACAAAGAATCTTTTGTTTGGGAGACAACTCAGTAGGATTCAGACTGACGCAGTCGTCTTCTTCTTTTCCATAAAACAAAGCAGACATCTCTGCTGCCAACCTTCAGCACACCTGTAGAGCAAGCTGTCGCTTTGGAAAGCTAAAAAACGACATCATCTATAGCATGAAACGGCCTGACGATGTGGTAGACATCCCCCCGGGGGTAAATTACACAAACACATTTCTTACCTGCACCGGCATGGCCCACAGGTTAGGACAGAGGAAGAAGAACCACATGAGCTGGTTGGTATCTATGGCAACCAGGTTGCAGATCTGAGCGACGGTCAGCTCTCCCATGGAGATGTTGGACGTGCACAGACGCATGATTTTGTTGTAGATTTTTGTCTGAAAAGAACACAATAATAAGTCAGAATTAACCCTTTAAAGCAAAACCCAAGAAACAATGTCAAAATTTTTAAATCTGAAGTCTTTATTTGGCCATTGAATAAAATATGGGGAAAAATTAACAACATTTTCTTTGCATATCTACAATTTATTATCATATGGTACATCAAATGTTATCAAAATGTAGTTGTCTGCTTCTTGGTGTCCATTAGGGAGCACAAGACAAGCATAATATTGTCTACAAACAGGGTTTTGAGCATTTTCTTCACCAAAAAGTGATGCAAAATGTCTCAGAAATAGCAAATATGATAAGTTTGACTTCATAGGGTTAAAAATGTGCTTGAGTCAATGTGCAGGAAGTCCATCAGCTACATGGAGTCATTCTATTAAAGAAAACACAATGCGAAAACAAAACACTCTGAGACTTAGGAGAATATCCCAGACGGCCCACCTGTATGGCCCCTCGCAGGTTGATGCCAGTTTCAATGGCCACATAGTAGGACGCCTGGAGGAAGGTCCTCTGCAGGAGCAGGGCGAAGAAGAGCAGCACTGCCAGCACATACGCGTTCTCCAGAAACTCCTTGGAGGAAATGAAATAGATGCCGTGCAGCGTCATCTGGAAACACAGTGAGGCAGAGACAGAAGGCAAACATGAACGATGATTTATCACAGTTTGTCAGGCAGTAAGCTGAAGGTCAGAAAGATAACACGAATCCATCATGACTGAAGAGTTTCTGTCAGTTTCAACAATAACTTTCTGTTTCCCATCACAAAATAAAATATTATAAAATGACTAAATAAAATAAAATAAAATGAAACAACATAAACTAAAATACAATAAAATAAAATAAAATAAAATAAAATAAAATAAAATAAAATGAATGAAGATGGGCATTTTACTGTGTCCAATATTTGTGTGAAACACAATTAAAATGAAATTAAGGTGCAGCTTCCACAGCTGATGTGTGGGTGTGAGCTGCCTGGAAACTCGATGATCCGGTTATAACAGACTGGCACATTATCTCCCTCTATGACTAATTAATTCTGCATCAGGTGGAGATGATTGGCCCAGAATGAATTACAACTTATTGATTGAAAATGGGCTTCAAGCTCACAACAACTCACCCGTGAAACGTCTCTGACATGCGAACTCATTTCCCTGCAGCTCTATCTCACAGGAGCTCACAAGTCTTTTATGATTCCCAAATTAACTTTCAATATTTCACTGCCCCTCTCTTGGCAGAATCTCCCAGAATAAATACTTGAAGAGTTTTAGTTTAATACAGACAGATGCCTGAGCGGTCGTCTGCCCTCAGAGGAATCTACGAAGCTGAAAGAGCTCCTCCAACGAGGCTTGTAATTTATATTTAATGAGGCTTAAATTAGTGCTTCGGGAGCAGGTGACTGGGGGAAAAGGGCATCATAAATGCCTTCCCTGGGAACCTCGAGAGCCAAGAGGAGGTCATGTGTGTCTTTTTTAATTTCTGTTTCCAAATAATAATTTTCTATAGTTAAAGAACTTCTATTCTCAAAGTTTGCAAACTTGTTTGTATGTCGTAAAAAAATCAGCCTGGATTAGACTCCCGGGATCTTTATTCATTTATTATATATTTTTTTTCTACTACAACTTTTTTTTAATCTATTTGCTATTAGTGTATTGCACACATCGATGTATGTTTTATTTTATAGAAATATTATCAATATATAGTTTTCTAATCTAATGGGCTGAAAGTGCAGATTCTCAGCTTTAATTTAAGAGCATTCACATTAAAGTTTAGGAATTACAACTCATTAAAGCTAGATGCCTTTCATTCCAGGGGACTAAAAGTAACTGAAGAGTTAACTTTAAAGTTGTTTCATGGGTTATTCCCTCATTAATCCATCATCAGGTAAAAAGTCTGAAGTGGATTCCAGGTGTTTGCATTTATAATCTGTTGCTGTGACCCAATCGAAGGACTTCCCAATGGATGAGAAACAGACCACCCTTAGGCTGGAGGACAGAAGAAATCCATCAGAGAGAAAGCAGAAATGTTAGGAGAAAGGTCTATCAGCCGCTAAATACTTCATGAGGGCAAATACAGAGAGTTCAGCACAACCATTAATCAGCCTCAGGAATAGAAAGTCAAATTTAGACTTTACCAAAAAGCATCTAAAGAGGCCGGCTGGAAACGAAAGACCCACAAACGAGCAGCAACAGCTGCAGTAAAGATCAAGCAACGTGTCACAAAGTCAGCGCTTGGTGATGTTCTCGGCTTCCACACTTCAGGCCAGCATCGTCTCCAAAGGACGATCAGCAGAGTTTGAAGACCTTGCTGGGCATGTGGCCATATTTGATCACTTCATAGGACATACAAAATGCCCCCTCATGCTACGCCACGAATCATAGAACCGCATGGAGTTCTCCTCCTAAATCATCAAAGATCAGGCCAGATGTTCCAGATGTTTCATTGAGATGAGCTCAAAATGTGGAGAAACCTTTAGTACTGACCACTTACTGCTTTACTGCTGTAGGATTGTTATTTCACAGAAAAGAAGCCAAGTTTTAAAGACCAGTAATACAACAATGCTTCTCTCTATAAACGGCATTTTAAAGTATTCCAGTCAGTATCCAACAAAGACTTAAGAATAAAATTTTTATTTACAGTAATGTTGATTTTTACAATTGTATTTGAGCCCCTGAAATGAAGAATCTTCATAAAAATTCAGACTTTTTCTTTAATTTTTCTATTTTAACCTGGATAGAAGTTTATATAAGTGTGTTCTGCATATAATATGTTCACATCATGCAGATTAATTTTACTCTCATTTGCTGTCTGGGAGAATGTCTGATTCTGGTTCTGATAAGCGTGGCAGCCCCTCACCGGTTGCTGAATGGTGCTGTTGTCTTTGCTGATATGATGAACGATGCCAGAGATGCAGAGAGGCCCGACGAAGCCCAGGAGATCGGCCATGAAACGGAACGTGATGCTGAGGATGAGAGGTCTCCCGAACGCTTTCCTCAAGGCCAGCCAGATCCACTTTGGACCATGCGGCGCTGTGCCCTGAGGATTCTACGGGGAGCAGAAAAGATTAAATTAACATGCTGAATAGACTGAGGAGAATAAAACAAAATAAAGCTCACAGGCAGCTGAACAATTTTTTTATTTTCTAAAATCTAAATTGCAAACTATAACCGCCATCTGTTAATTACACATTTGCTCCATCAGTTTGATGACACCATGTGTTTGTGGTTTTGTGGAGAGATGCCTCTTCTCTAAGGTATTAAACAAAGAGCACCAGTAGTTGAAAATAAAAATAGATGAACGCTAACGGCGCAAAAAGAAAGAATTGCTGCGACACAGGAGCTGATTCAACACCATTAACTAATGATTCGATTCACCGCTGCAGCAGAAATCCATAAAATTAGGTCAAGTTTGAGGCTCCCATCCTCCCTCCATGCTGCTGCATCACCGGGTGCAGATGCACGTTAGGTTTCACACTGCAGCTCCGTCCATCACTGCTGGCTAAATAAGCTCCACGTTAAGGATGCAGAGGCTTAAAATAGAGGCTGAAATCAGGCTGTAATGATTTAAAATTAATATTTCCACATATAAATGATGGCTTCTTTCAGTGCGTCACTCTGCAGCGATCAGAGGAAAACATCTGGACTGTCACGGTGCTGTAAACAGTCCCACAAACTTTGGAGTGTGTGTGCATCACTCCGAACTGTGAGAACAGACGTGACTCTTATCGTGTCCCTTTCTTTCCATTTGGGCTCTCACCGAACCTCAGCTCTCACACGTAACACGTGCGCACACACATCCTTTCGTTCTACCTCAGGTTCAAACGACCAGGACAGGAGGCTGCTTCATTCTCACACACAGAGCGGAGCTCGCTTCCCATGAAGTGCAGGGCTTTCACCCCCACAGGGGTCGGGATGTCGCCTCGTTCACAGTAGAATGGGAATGACCCCGCGCTTCCAGCCCTCCTTCAAACGCCCCACCACCGCCACCCTTCCTCACAGCTCCGCTGGGATCTTCCCGGCTCTCTCATCCCTCGCTCCTGCCGGAAGGAAGCGGGGCTGCGTTCACACCGGACACGCAGCAGTGACGAATCTCGGGTGACCTTCCAAACACTGGAAAACAATGACCCTATAGACGAGGCCCTCGACCTCTGACCCCTGACACGTGCTCCAAACGTGAGACACAAAGAGGAAAATCCTTCATCTGGAGACATCCGTCCTGAGGACTGACTCTAGACAGACGGCAGGATCCCAGAGGGAGAAAATCCTCCATTAAATGTCCCCTAATTCAGAATTAGAGACTTTTTACACTTTCTAAGACCAAGTCAGAGATAATACGCTTCATAACGCTGGCATCGATGAGGCTCTGAAGGGCATCAAAGCAAATACAGCAAAGCAAACATGAAATGAGGAAAGCTAGAAGAGTTTTTCATTCTGTTTAGACGTAAGATTGAATCGGTTCCCACTCAGCACAGCTGATCATCTCTGTTTATTTCTAAGGTCACATCTCTGCGTCACTCTCAGAAAAACTCACTGACATCTGACTGCATGCCATAAAAAGCCGGCGTACAGGGATTTCAGCCGTGGAGTTCCCTTTGCCTTTTCACCAGATTAAATAACTGATTAAATCTCGGTGGGGAATACAGATTATATTGTCTTTTTTATTAAATAATGTCCTATCAAGGTAGATTTAGATAATCTAACATGACATAGTTCTATATTTTCTGCATTTTCAGATAAATTAATTAGGGCATGAAAATTCATACGTGTTAGGATTCATTGCATTTCCTTAGCAAGATTTAGCTTTAAAAAGAGCCACTTATAACTCCAGCTGCTTTATCTGGGTGCACTGGTCTGGTTTTCAGAGGTTGATGTCGGACCAACCTCATGTTTGCATGCATCATGTCCAGCTTGGTCTTTCACAATAATGCTTTTTCAAATACAAAATAATAAATGAAAGAAATTAGCTTAAGATTTAATTAAAGCCTGAACCATGAGAAAGTGCCAGATACATATCTTGTTTCATCTTCTTTCTGTAAGTAAATGAGCAGGGACATGGTGTGCATACAGTATGTGCATGTAGCTGTGGGACATTTTCCTGTTTACACGACTGACCGATCCACTGAATGACGTCTTTAAAGTTTAATAGTTCCAGTTCAGTTTCAGATGAGTCACCACGGGAATTATTTCTATATCAGACTAGCATTATAAAAGAAAAAGAAGACATGACCCGTCAGGCACATGTCAGGATGGCCACAGCACAGATATTCTACACACTTAAAAACAAGATTAATTACAATTTACAAACAACTTCAGTCAAACATTTTCCATCAGGAGCAAAAACAAGCTGCAGAATGGCTGCGTGTATCCATGAAACTATGTTTCCTTCTGATGATGCAGGGACGGTAACAAGTGGATAAAAGAGAGCAGCATTTTGTTCTACTTTGTAAGGCTCAGTAGAAATAACCCTGAAGACCCCTGAAGAAATGAGTTTTATTCTAGGAGAACAAAGCTCTGAATGACCCCGATGGTGGTTCTTGCATTCACGGCAGAAAAAGCTCAGTAGTTTTACTAATTTATGCCATATTGATAAATAATATAATGCACCAGCTTCCATGAACAACTGGACTCAAACATGGTACACTATAAAAGAATTCCACTCTTGTGCTGTCGTCTCTGTTTTAACATCGGAGACAGTGTTTAAATAAAGAAACAACAGATTTTCCAGCAAAGAGGTGCCAGCCTTGTTAACACTTTTACATGTTTGCTCATACAGTACAGGAGGAGCACCTGGGTTATAGAGTGGTGAAAATGAACAAAGACGGTTCTGATAGTAAAGCTGCAGCAGAGGCTGAAGATGAGAAGAAGATTAACCAAAAAAAAAAAAAGAGTTGATTGTTGTTTGGAAAAACTTTGCTCTAAGAACGTCGGACAAAACTGTTTTTTCACTGCAAATCCCATCAAGTTAAAGTTGTCTCCAGAGGCAACAGAGGCAACTTGTAGCACCAACATAGCTCAGAAAACTAAAGTAAACTTTGTGAGAGCTGGAGGACACTCCAGTAAGACGTCAGTTTATACACAGGAGCTGCAACAACAGCAAAAAGCAGGCGGTGGACTGGATGAACAATACCATCGCAATCCAATCAGTGGTTCACTAAGTACCGCTTAGAAGATGGATCATGCTCCCATCAACACAAACAATAAAATTCTAATTTTATTGAAATTGACTTTTCTTGGCCAATCTACTGAAGCATTTCCCTGCAAAAATTAGCTTTTTTAATAGGAATAAAAACACTTGAGGTGAAAAGATTCATTTTTTGATCAAGAGAAATAATCTGCCGCTGTAACATTATTACATTTTTAAGATTCTGATTCAGAAAAAATATCTAGACTTTAGAAAAGTGAGGAAAACCTTTTAAAAAGTTGTGAAACATATTTCAGGTCTTTTATTAAGAAAAAGGTAAAAACCAAGTTGATGCTTCTTTTTAGTTTGTTTCTTTACAAGTCTTAAAGCAAGAGAAACTGAACAAGATGATTCTTCTAAATTTAGGAAAAGCTGACTGTAGTTTTTAACTAACAAAGCTGCAGATCATGTAATCCCTGCCAACAACCTCTTTGACCAGAAAATATACGTAGCCTAATAATGAGCAGAGTTCAACCACCTTTTCATCTTTTCTCTCAAAGTGGAAAAGAATTGAGTGAAATGAAGCACCAACAGGGTGTTTTTACTTAATAAAAGATTGAAGATGAATTTTTTACCACTTGTCTAAAGTCTAGAGATTTTTTCTTACCAAGTCTCGTTCCTTTATGTTAAGATGGATACTTTTTGCAGTGTGTTTAAATCTGTACTGTTAGATCTTAATCAAGAGCTTACAGCTACAATTGGTTGTGAAAGAACAGTGTGTCTCAAACAGAGTCTCGGTGCGGTTATTTAACTTTATATGCATGTCAAATAACCAACTTTAATATTCTGTAATCAATAACAAAGACATATGCTCTGATAACATGATAAATAATCTCACTTATTCTGCTCTTTGCTGGTTACATCACTCAAAACAAGAAAAGAAAAGACTTTTTAACTGCTAAAAAACATCTTCTTTTCTGTCGTGCATGGGTGAAAATACTATCAAATACATTGAAACTGGTCTAATTTAGAAAAAATATTCTGATTTAAAAGCTGAACAGCCTTTGAGAACTGGTTTCCTTCTGTCTGCCAACACTGGCCAACGTTCTTCAGTTTGTCCAGTTCAACACTTCTCTCATCCATGAGAAAACCAACAACACTTCAACACAACTGCATCACCAATGAACCGTTTCCCACGATTTCAATCAGCATGAAAATAACTTCAGCTAAAGTCCAAAAAGACTGAAAGTACACAACATCACACACACACATTTCCAGCCTTATGACTCCACTTCTTCACACCAAACATCCCGTTTCCAGCTCACCTTCTGCTCTTCAAACTCCTTGCGAAGCCTGATGTAGTTTGTGAGCGCCCTCATGGCGATGGGCAGCTTGCCGATAACCTTCAGGTCGATGGGCCGTCTGTGAGCGGAAGTGATGAAGGTGTTCATCCACCAGTAGGTGGCTTTGGACAGCAGGTTGACGAAGGGCTGCAGGAAACGAACGCCGAGGTCTTGAAGGTCTTCTGGAGGCTTCATCTCTGTTGGATTGGCGAAACACATGTAGCGCTGTGACAGAAAGGAGAGGCTGCATCACTGTTTGACTCCAGACAGTCGCGAGAAAGGAAGAACATCAGCTTGTCTTCGTAGGTAATAACCAAGATTTTACACAACCTTCTACAAGGTTGACTATGGGCTCAGGCCTTTAGATTAAAGAGGGAAGAATGAATAGATTAACATCCTGTAAATCTATAATATTCTGTTTGCATGGTTTGTTTGGATTAGGCAAAGATATAAATAATATTTATTCATTCTTTGGGATTTTGTTCAACATGTTGAAGGACATGTGATTTTTTTCATGATGAAGCCAGCGGAAAAAAAGCCCAGAGTGGATTACTGACATTTCATCATCGATTCAGATAAATGCACAACAATTACTGATCATGCAAATTCAGACACATTTAAATCCTGATTGTGGAGGAATTAAAGCTCCAGCCTGCAGGCGAGCGGCGCGTGCACAGAGTCACCGCAGGACGCCGGTACTCTAACAGATGTGTGCTCAGAGCAAAGGCTAACACAGATAAACACACTCTAAAGTGTCCGGAGGCAAAAGAGAGACAAGTGTACACTGCTTTGGCATTTTCTGTCTCCTGTGCAGAAAGGGTCAGACGGCTGTTAAATGTCAAAAAATGAATACATTTAAGCTCGAAGCATGGCGACTTTTAATGATATTCTTTCTAATATTTAGTCAGCTTTTGGTTGGGTGAAACTTTAAAGTCGATGGGGGCCTGGCGCTCATCTTTCCTGGTTCATATGACTAAGAGAAAGAAGCTTTTGCCTTTATGACTTTAGATGTGTCTCTTGTCTTTCCCTCTTTTTGAAGGATATTCCTTGAAAAGGATGTTTATATATCTGCTGTGGTGAAAATGGTTTGATGTGTCCACTATTGGACTAAAACTATTTATCAGTCTGTCCCTCAGCTGGTTTCATATGTATGAGCAGCTGCTATCTGAATCTGGCTTTAAAGATTGCTTCCATTCATCTGATATTTTTATTAACAGAGTGAAAAAAAACTGGTTTACAGATCAGCTGTCATAGGAAACAAGCCCCACTGTGTTGCCAGGTCTGTGTGAGAAAACTCGCTTAAAGGTCAATGAACATATATCATCATATTAGACGTACAAGCTGACACATACATCTGGAGTTAGTTTGGTAGATCTGGCTGTGAAGGAACAGAAATAAAGTTTAATTTATACGTGACACTTTTTTTGGAGGGAAATTTCCATCCGTAGAATATGAATCCATTTGCAGATGAAACAAGCCTGGAACATTTGTGCGTCAACATTTAGTTCACAGAACTCAGGACTTCTCCTCATCGGCTGACCTGTCAGGTTTGAGCTGATTTCACGGTGTTGCTGCTCACCTACAAAGCTCTAAGTGGCATTTTGCCGTCTTATTTTGTTTATTTTAGGGAACTGGTCTTTTAAGGGTTTTCTTTCAGGGCACCACCGCTATGAAACAGTCTTCCTGAAGACATTTAACAAGCATTCATGCAATTAAAACTAAATGAAAGACCCATTTGCTCACTTTGTAATCCTTTCTTTCACTCAGAGGGTGTTTCGTCTGTTAAATATCCATGTACAGCACCTTTTTTAATAATAATAATAATATTAATAATTTATCATCCAACAAACCAATTAGCTTAAAAACAGACAACAGGTTTTCGTCTTGCTCTTTCATAAACATGAATGCATTTGGAGGAAAGATAGCAGGGTGAAGCGATGGCTGCTATCTGGATGCAAACACCACCATCACATGTGTGTAAATATCACCCTTTAAATGGCTCAATAAAACACAAGCAGCATCACTGCATTCACATTATTTTTAACTCACTGGAGACAGCATCAAACACACACACACACACACTCACCCGGCCCAGGATGACATTGATTTCTACGGCCAGTAGAAGTCCATACAGCAGCACCAGCAGTCCCGTGATGCAGTAGCGAAGCTGCCTGGGGCCGATGCCGAGCTCGGTGTACTTTGCAAACTTGATGGTCTTCATGAGGAAGGCCAGGAGCCAGTAGATCAGTAGGGCTGAGGAGGTTCGGCAGGGATCAGGGATAAGAAGAGGAAAAGCGCCAGCCAAGCAGAAAAGAGAAATATAATGAGAAGGGAGCGAGGATCTAAAAGGAAAGATCATGTCAGCAGTATCATAAATCACTTTGTGTGAACCTGCTATTAGTACTCATTATTTTTTACATTTCTTTACAATGAGATCAGCAGATAAATCTTTTGTCTTTGTTCCTTCAAGATTTTTCCTGATCATCACAAAATGTTAGTCCAACAGATTTATCATAACTTTGAGAGGCTGATTGAAAGTGACGACAAGACTTAATAATTAATAATAATATGCTTAATAATGATAGGAAAAACAAGATCAGAGGGTTGAGTGTGGCTTTGCAGAAGACACCGTGTTTACTTGTTTAGGGCATGGCTTTATCAGCATGAGGGTCAGCACCAGAGTCCCTGTTTAGAAGATTAATGTCTGTCTGGCTGCGATACGGAGACCTAAAAGCCAAAGGCGACTTGGTGGGAGTAATTCATTAAGGACGGAGGAGTTAATGAAGCATTAGAAAGAAAACGTGGAGAGTTGAGGTGCAGCAACAGGGTGATCGCTTCACGAGAAGGTCCGAGCATGACCATAATGAGCTAATGGACATATGTGTGGGGTATTATTTATTCATCTCCCAGCTGAGATCATTAACACTGTGTAATGGACAAAAAGTCTGAGTAATAAATATTTAAATGGTGAGGATCTCATTAGGGTAATGAATAGGCAAAGATATCTTAATACTCATCTCTGCCCAGAGCAGAACAATTCCTCTAAATAAAATCTGATTGATATGAAACTTCAATCAATTACAAAGACACACACTGGGGTCTGTTGCACAAAGCGACTGATTTGGGATAATTTTGAGTATTTATGGATAGATTAACCCAACCAACCCCAATAATAATAATAATAATAATAGCTGTTGTTGTTTTTGTTATTATTATATACTGATGATTATGATTGCTATTATTATTATTATATATTTCTGGGCACTTTTCATGACACTCAAGGTCACCTTATAAGCAAAATAAATTTAAAAAAAAAATAAAAAATTACATTAAATTAAATTAATGTAATAAAATAAAATGAAATGAAAAAAATAAATAAATAAATTGCGGCTTAACTTCCAGTTAAATCCCAGAGTTAGGACAGTGCTGGTCATCCATGGGTTTACAATGTGTGTGTAAGTGTGACTTTGTGGTCTGGAGAACTTGGTTAAGATGGGATTTTGATGTTATTCTTCATTTAATATAAAAGACTTTGAATCGCAGTGTGTTTGTACGAAGGGTTTAATTGACTGATTGATCCTGAACACAAAGAAAACCCAATGATTTTCAAGGTGTAAAAAATACGGTGGCCCAGACGTGACAAAGCAAACCAAAGGCCACAACACAATTATAGAAAGCAACCATTCACCTTCAATCCCGCTAATTGTGTTGTGTTGTGGCTTTTGTTTTACTTTGATACTTCTAGGCCACCTTATAAAAATAATGACTGACATGGTTTTAACTCTTATCAATGAAGAAGCAGCCAATAAACCGAAGACTATTTCTTTGTTCTCCCTAAAGACTATTTTGCAGCACATTTCTCTTGATGCATGAAGACCACAGCTAGTTGAGGTTTTATTATTTTCTTTCCTCTTTCCATCTTTGGAGACGCTTTTTTGCTGAAAACTGGCAATCAAAATTGCATTTGCTTTGATTCACTCCTCAATCCTGGTTCAGAGCACACGCCTTTGATGATGTTTTCACTTTTCATGCTACAAAAGGTTCATGTAGAAGGAAAAAAAAACCTGCAGATCATAAAGGAGTGAGTTTCCATACTTGGTTTTGTTCAGTGGGTGAAGGAAAATAAAGCAGAAACCACATCCACGGTCAAAGAATCCCCTACCTATTAGAAGTTTGGGAAAATTGGAGGTTTCGATGTTGTGATAGTAGACGATAGAGGTGATGCCGGCCATGAAGGCCAGAGCCGCAGGCATGTAGAGGTGAAGATGGGGGGACTGGCTGAACCTGGAAGTGGACATCAGAGACAGAAGATGGGTCAGAGTTCAGCATCTGTCAGGGAAGTTGTCTCCACTGAAATATATCTGAAGTAGTAAGTGGCTGGGAAACATAAAGGAGGGGGTGAACCTCACAGAAAAATGCAGACGTTAGCAAGTGTGCCACGAGGAATTTAACATACCTGGTTACATAATATAAACAACCACATTTACCCATGATGGGTAACCGCCAAACCCCCCTTTCCTCCTCCAGCCAGCAGACAGACAGATAAACAAAAATCCAAAAACACACAAACTCTCATTACGTTTCTTTCATGGGAATAAAATCAGACTTACTAATAAGTAAATAAAAGCCTATAACAGTGAAGTAAGTTTCCATTTATTATTTTTCCACATTTTAGCAGGAGCAGGCTGCATGTTTAGACTAATCTGTGCTCTGGTGTCAGCTGCAGAGCAGAGTAAACTTACGGTTGCTCATCGACTTGTTTGCATTTGGAGGCGGTGAGAAATGGGGCACAGACAACAACACTCAGCTCCTGAAGGACTTGTTTAGATTGTGTTGGCTGAGGGTCAAGCTGCTGGCCAGCAAACGGCCGCTGTGATCACTGGGATTAGTAAACTCCTCAGTAAATCTACGTTATATACTTCTGCTGGAAAGCACACGCTCTGACACTTTTCATGCGTTTCCTTTTGGATCGGATGTGCAGGAGTCTTTCTCCTTTTGATGGTTCAGTCATGCTTTGATTAGGGAATTCATTCGGCAGACAAAATCAGACTGAAGAGCTTCACTTGACTCATCGATCTATGAATAACTTTAAGAGATTACCGTGGGAAAATCCTCCGGAAGATAGATAGATAGATAGATAGATAGAT
>JAVQJG010014361.1:0-17293 GCA_036024015.1 Craterocephalus amniculus
ACGGACAGAACTCCGGTCACGGGACGAAGTCGGGGCTTGGTCAGTGTTGATCCACTTACAATGCTGGTGGGGAAATCATACAGCTCCATGTCAAAAAATCCGAACTATCCCTTTAAAAGCAAACCTTGCTTTGCATACCAGAAAGCAAAACTGTATGGTTGTCAAGCAAACAGATTAAACTAATTTAGAAATGACTCATCGCTCATTTTTATATTTTACCCTACTTAGTGTCACAGTAAAAAACATAAGATATGCACAATATTATTATTTATTATTACATTATCGGCCATTCAACTGATTTAAGCAATAAAATAACAGGAGCTGGGAGAACATAATGCAAGTAGAATAGGACGCAAATGTCTTGTTTTGTTTAAAAACTATTGTAGGTTTCAATTTGACATGGTGTACTTGACGCAATTTGAATTTTTTTTTTAACAATTAACTCATTATAAACAAATCAAATCTTTTTCAAGCCCCTGTCATTTTCTCCCAACTGAGCCTGGTGTCTGACCTGATTACAATGAAACCTGCATACCTTTTCAACTGAGTCTGAAAAGACACGTTTAGCATAACTCAAAAACTGAGAAGTCTATCTGAGTCACTATGCTTGGGCGTCAGTCAACTTAAATTAGCAGCAACAACATCCAAACCAAACAGGACCGGTCCCTCCACAATTCTACATCAAGCAATGACCAACTAGAAAACCCATTAGCTCTGACTCACCAGGGACCACGATGACCTCAAAGATGAGGTCTCATCCTGCTCACTGTTGTCTGTGTTGTCCTCTGTGTTGCTTCCCAGGAGCTCCCAATTCCCCCAGGATCTCTGTCTCTTCATCACTTTACTCACCCCAGGACATTCCACTAGGACCAAAGTTTTCTGTCCTCAGGTTTTGATCATGTTGTCCCTCTGCCATCCTGAATTCAAACTCAAATATGGGTCCACCTGATCACCTTAGCTTAGAATAACCCACCCAGAGGTAAATACAGATACGCTATCTGAAACTAATGGCGATTGTGCAACGCATTCATAAACTTTGCCGTCCTTCCTTTGAGCTATTCTTTGCAGAATGTGCAGTTCTGCTCATCCAGTCAGCTGACAAGAGTACAAGGATGTTAACCAATGGGATGACATCTTCAAGGTGGCGGTGTTTTGCTGATAAGCGACTGCCATTTCCTGTGAACGGCTATGCAATGTTTTCTCCTGATAAGAGGAAAAGCTCAGGGAAAAAAGCCAAGCACTCTTAAGCATGATGTTCTTCTGACACCTTCTGTCACATGTACATTACAATCTTTGCTGCGTGGACTTGTTGTTTTGCACTGCTTATCATGAGGGGGTGAAGGGAGTGGAAAGTTATTGACATTGGACTGCTGAAGTCAACCTTTGGGACATTCACTGTAAAAGATAACATGTTTTTGTTGTTCATTACAATTGAACTGTCTGACATACCAAACAAGCAACAGCAAAACACAGAGGTCTAAATAGATAAAGGATAATCACAATTTGGATTATTTAACAGCTAGGTCAATAAAAGTTGCCTAATTACACTTACATCAATTTACAAATCACTTCACAACACAAATAGACTGCTAATAAAGTAGTTTGAGCAATAACAACAAAGTTTCTTCATCATTGAGATGTTGTCCTTAATCTAGCCTCTTGTGACCTTCTGGCTAGTTTAACCCCTGAGGATTGGCCAAAGGCTAACACAGTACACAAGGCTCTACCAGAGAGAATACTCTACCCGGTATTCTTGTCTGCTTAGCCTTTTGTGAAAACAACCAAAGTCTGTATGCAAGTTGGCAAACTGAAAGTTGTGGGGTTTTCCTTTCTCTTTGCGAGGACCTGTTCCAACCGTAACACAACCCACAGACTAGTAGATGATTGATTTTACACGGGAATACTTTTCAAATGTGTTAGAGGCAAGAAAAACAACAGTTACCTACACAACATAAAGAGTTTATTTATTCTAAAATTAAACATTTATAAGATCAAATATTGAAAGAGTACAGATGTTAATATGATCATGTGTACTCCTGCATAGCTTTAGCATGTATCTGGAATCATTCAGTGCATATTTGCTTTGACTTGGTTACAAAAGAACCAGTGCAGCAAGAGAGCTGACAAACCAGTCCACACTAGGTTCATATTGCACTACGTTATGCATTAGGTTACAGTACTGCAACTGAAACCAGTCAACTAAATGTGTGTAACACACTATAGCAACAACCTCAGAAAATAAGTGCTGGCTTCCTTTTTCTTCCCTTATTTTCTTTATTTAAGAAAAAGAAAAAGAACAGTCTGTGGTGCTAAAAAAGAAGGAAGAACATATTTTTCAACAGAATGACAATTTAATCCTCTATTTTCCATCATTCTGACAAAATTCCTGGCAGCTGTACATATGGTGATTCACAAAGCGGATGAGGTCAAAGCTCTAACGTTAGCTTTGGCATTTAAAACTGAGGCCTCCCTCATCCTGTAAGAAGAAGCTGCCTAAAACATTTGTAAGGTGTTTATACTGTCTCTGAAAGGGGTGATATCAAAGCTTGTTTGCCAAAAGTTAAAGCAAGTTTCCCCTTACTATTGAATTTATCCATCAGGTTTTAGCTAAAAACAAATACTGATTACAAAACCACTAACTTCATCCCTGGATCACACACGCCATTTCAGTGTATGCAGCTTTAAATTTGACCAAGCTGCTACTGTTTACACCCCAATCAAGAGGAGTTTAAAAAGAGATGTAGAAGCAGCCAATGGGAGCAGTACAGATTGTAACGCTTTGTCATTCATTCTTTAAGTGCTGCATTTATGTCATACATAAAGCACTGCCTGCCAAGTTGTCACAGTGCTTATCAACTATAATACAACAAGGCTCATGAAGTTACACAATTTATGTCCCATTAGAAGGAAAAAAATATGACTGGGTGTATTTTTTCCACATTTGCTGGGTCTGTAAACTGAAAGGGGACATTGGTTTCTATGACACATCCTAACTTTTACATGGTGATTGTACTGGAGCCTATTTCTTATAATTAGCCTTTTTTCTAACATAAATTAACTTACCTGTTCATTTATTTCACAATCCTTCATGAAACTGTTTTTAGAGTTTAGAGCTGGAAATGTATGTCCACTTAGTTTATTGACAAAATAAAGCTTACAGGGGACTTCGAATTTATCCTGTGCACGAAATTGACGATGATTTGTACAGTTGTAGCAGATTTGGTGTTCAGGATTACTGACTGACGGGAAAAGTAAGTATTTTTACCGAAAGGTTTTTATAAAGCAACCTAAAAAATGTATGAGATTCTGGCTGATATTTACTACCACCCACGGGCAGGTGTTTTCGTTTTGAGAGGTGGCATCACTGCTTTCATGCCCCAACGACTTCTATTACTTATTACAAGTCATTGTGCCTTCATTTCCAAACATATATACGTTTAATCGAAAACTTTAGTTGTTTTAGCTAGAAATGTCATTCAAAATAAGTCAAATCTGAAGCGTGGCTTGACTGAAATCTCGCCAGATCAGTGCAAAAACAGAAGCGGAAATAACATTTTAAACGAAACAAAACCAACTAATGGTTAATTGGACCTGCACTGTTTATCAGTAGTAAACATTTGACCCATAGTACATTGGACTATGGACCAAAGTGGACCAAGAAAAATGAATGGGGGACCTCGGCTAGCTGTTCGCCAGTTAACCCTCAGCTAGCTTCACTGTTACCGTTTGGTTTGGCTTACGTTACCGTTAATGGTAAACAGGGAAATCTTAACAAGCGACAGCCACTCGTTCAGTGTCTGGTTTCGATTTAGAGTCCGTATGTTTATTCTATAATGTGATGAATAAATATCCAATTGAATTATTTCTGTGGCTAAAAAGAAATGTTAGCCAGCACGTACGCTAGCTAACATTAGCTGACGGTAGGTTCAGAAACATATATTAACAAGCGGCTACGAGCGAATAAAATGTGTTGAAGTCATTATTTTGCAGAGTCCTCACCTTTCGATCACTTCAGCGGGATGCTGCGGTTGAAGGACGTAGAATAGTCTTCAATGAGACCCCATATTTACGCCCGTGAAACTCCTCTAAAGCCTCCTGACGTGTCCCCTGTCTGGACCACCGTGACCGACTGGTGTGTGAGTGGCTGCAGCAGCGGAGTGAAGTTGATGGGACGGAGAGCCGCACAGCGGTGGCGCACTCTCACAGCTGGTGGGACAGTCGAGTTTACTCAAGGGTTCAATCCTTCAAAGATTGTGTGGGAATGTGGAAATAATGCACCGATAAAAGGACTAAGAATACCCTGACTTCATTTAGTGGGACTTTGACCTCAGAGGTCCATAAATGAACATGCGGAGGCTCTGGGCGTCATTAAACTTATCCATGCATAATAAATTGAACTTTAACATTTTTTTCTGTGTACCTAAGTCCAATGTATTTGTATCTCTGTGGTGTTTGTTTTGTTAACTGATTGTTTTGTATCTGAAATCTTTGCTTCATTTTTGGAGGTGTTTGAATTTGACATTTGAAAATTAATTTCACATTTAATTGTGACTATTTTAACTGTGATTTCAGTCATTTTCCTTTCTTCACTTATCTGTATCTTATTTTGGTTGATTGTCCCTATCTCTTGAACATAAGGCCAATCAACGTTCCTATGTAAGACCAGGGACCCCTTTATTCTCTGGATCCCTGGGACTGTGACATCTATTATGATGTTTCTGCTTTACTATATTTCCACAAACTTAGACATGGTCACAGGCTTCTGGAGTTCACCATGGGCAATCTTTTTCCAACACTTAATTTATTGCACTCCAGGGTCCCCCCCACCACCACCACCAATTCCACCTTCCCTCTATGACTTTACAGTAGAAATATCCTTGTTTTTTATTAATTTCTATTAATTTTATTAAATTTTTTACCAGAATGGAGTATGCAGGAGTAAAATACAATTCACATGCTGTGCTATTTTTCTTAAATTGAAGGGTACATATCCCCTACAAACCATCAGAAATCTATAATGATCTTGGAGGAGGCAAAGGGTTTCTGTCTGGGTGAGGCGACTTAGTAACTAGATGTTATGGTGCTTAGGATCTGTAATGATCCTTTTGAGTCTCCAGTTTTGGCACGAGATAAATGGCACCAGCAATGAAAGAAGGCAGAAATCAGATAGCATCATTAGACCTCCGAGCCTTTTAGCATTTTGCAAAGCAAGTTCTCAGTGGAGGGCTTTTTCTCGATGAATGATGGTAATAGGAGATTACTTGAAATTAAAGGGAGCAGTTGCCATAATATTACAAGGAGAGCCTTAAAGAGAAACAGCATGTTTAACTTGTTTATCAGTTCCTTGGCCTCAGGCCAATAGCTGCTGGGCATTTAATCACATTTTCCCTACATTGTCTCTGAGACTGTTTTCAGTGGAACCTTTGACTTTGGCGCTTCGGACAGGTTTAAAAAAATCTTTCAAAAGGGTTATGCCACTTGTACTTAGCACACACCTTTATGGGCTTAAATGAGCCAGTAACGACTGCTGTCAATATTGTGACACTTCCCTACTTTACACACTATTAGTGTTTATTGCCTCTCCCACAAATGACAAAGATGACTTATTCTCTTAGCTTGCAGACAGTACATAAGCAACATACATGCAAACAACATAACAGGAAACCATTTCGTTGAACCTGTTAAATATCCGACATCTAATTTCTCCAAAGTTTACGAAACATATTTTTCTTCATCATAATTGTGCACTGTATATTTATTAATTCTTTTACAGTGGCAAAACCTCAGTCAAAAGGTCAAAGGTTATCAATATTAAAGATTCCAGTCATATCAGACAGTGATTTGCATTAATTGGCCTTTACATTGACTTTAAATACACAAACTATTGACAGTAGTAACAACAAACAGACACAAAACTAGAAGCACAAAATGACTCTTCCCGCATCTTGTTTTCTTCCTTGGCAAGAAATGTCAAAAAGCTCTTTAGCCCAGCACACGAAAAAACGCAGGAAGAAGCAGCTGCAATCAGGATTTATTTAACTGCTTTATTGCACCAGCATGTGCCGGGGTAAAACGCTTTAAAGACAGCAGAGTTGTGAATCCCCTTCATTTTAACACACTGCATCACCCTTTAGTCTTTCTTCTCATCCTTTTTGTCCTCGTCGTCTGGGTTGTAAACGCTGACAGTGAACTCGCCAGCTTCTTTGCCGTACTTGTTCTTGACCACAAGGGCGTACTTGCCAGAGTCAGCCGTGGTGACGGCGGCGATGGTGATGCTAGCAAACTTGCCATGCTCAAACTTCAGTTTGTAGTGGTCATCAGACTGCAGCTCCTTGTCGTTCTTCATCCAGCATACCTCGGGTACAGGGTCGCCCCAAACGTTTCCAGTCAGGTTCAGAGACTAAACACAAAAAAAGGGGATTGATATGTGTCACACAAACGGGTTCTACTGGTGATTGGATCGCACTTCAAAGGAATGAGGTTATGAAAGGCCAGGTGGATGGTGAGAGACTGCACAGTGTATTAGCAAAGTAATAATTTAACTTATTTACCTTGCTCTCCTGGATTGCAACGACATCTGGCAAGCCTCCAACAACCCGAGCGCGGTCTAAGCAGGAAACACAAAAGACCCAAGAATGTCAACTATCAATCAGTCAGCCTGAAAGCATTTACTTGTTGAAAATATAATATGCTTCATCTATACATGGTAAATGACGCATTAACCCTTTCTGTCATAGATCTTAGTTTCCAGGAACTTATGGTAACTGTCCAGAAAATGTTTCTAGGAAGAAAACAAGAAATGAATGACCACTTACTTCTCTCTGCAATTGCTGCCGCTCTACAGAAGGAAAGAAACAAGAGATTGTCAGAACCATCTAAATATGGTGTCTGGGATATTAGTGAGCTACACAATGCCAGGAAATGTACTCGGAGTGCTTGTGAAAGGGCTGGAAAAGTATCTATCTATTTTAGGGTTGTAACAGCTGATGTTATTTATGTGTGTAAACATCCTCTCGGGCAGAAATACAGAAACACGACAAGCTTGTTTACTTACTTGAGCCTTTGGAATTCTTCAAATGCCTCCTCCCATGCTACACCAGAAAAAAATTAACAATTAAAGTTTGGTTACATAAGCACAAAAATATGCAAATTGAATCAGATGTTATTTTTTGTTTCTTTTGTTTTTTATATTCATCTGGAGTAAATTTCTCCCTTTGACTTCTTTTACTCTCACTTACCCTTGCCAGTTAGATCAATGACCCTCTTCACGCCATCCTTGCCATCAAAGATATCCATAGTGTATTTGCCCTTGTCCTTCTCGGTGGGTTCATTGATCTTAAGCCATAGCTGCTCTCCTGTGACTCCAGACTTAACTCTCTCTGAAGCAGCAATCTTCGCATCTCTGATGAAGAAATTGGGAGAAGAGAGATCAAGTAATGCTGAGCTCTACTTACTGAGACCCTACTGAAAAAAGAAAGGCTGAAATAAAGAGCAATGATTGCAGCTGAACCTTGAAACCTGCACAATTATCCTGATCTTAGAGGAAATAATACAAGAAGCACTTCTTCCAAAAGTGGATGGATCCTTTGTTTCTTTTTTTGTGAAGGGGAGGTCAATCATAGGTCATAGATTTACAATTTAAAAAATAAATAAATAATAAAGCCATATTTTCCCTGCTGTGTGCCTGCATCTTATGTTGTACAGTCTCCTTCAGCCATGTCTCATGCCCCACTTAAGATGTGTGGCGGTATCTTTATCAGTGTTTTCCTCATTTCTTCATATTTTTGTTGTGTTTGAGGTTATTTGCATTTATTTTTTAACAAAAGGACACAGAGACCATAAATTAAGAGCAAAGGTTTCAGGTTAGAACTTATGAATGCTTTTTTGATGCATTTTTCTACTGGCTCCAAAGGATAAAAAGTTAAACGTTTTAAAGAGCATTGACGATTCTGTCCCGTTTGCTTGAAGTCCTCAGGTTTTTATGGTGCTCTGTCATGTGCTCTTTCATAGACTTTTTGTAATGTTCTCTCTAAGAGCATCTTAAATCTTAATGGTTTAATGCAATGAAACCAGTGCTCCAATCAACAAAGCCTGTTCTCCAAATGGTCATGTTTAGCCATGGAGTCACAAAAGCTAATCAGATTTCAAAATAATCCCTTTTCATTTAAAAGCAGCATTTCACACCCCATCAGATACATGTCAGATAAAATGTTATCTAGATGTTTGCGCGAAAAGGAATGTTAAACTGCTTCTCTCAGTCACTTTTATTCAGTTATTCTTCTTGCAAGTCTCAAGTAATAGATGCAGATGATCCTAGACATGTTTCTCTTACAGGTAAAAAAAAATGCTTCAAGCTCAAAGCAAAGTTCTTAAAAAGCACATTGTACATGAATAATCAGGGATGGGAGTCGACTGAAACCGGTTCTCATTATTATGCTGATGATATTTATTTACTAATCAGAGGTTTAGTCATTTACTCTCAGACAACATCAACACCACACCCCTTGTCTGTTAGTCCGTTGACATTAACAAGCATAACAAACGTTTCCTGTTGCTTCACGTTCAGCTGGATAACAACATGGATGCATACAATTTTGTGTCAGACTGACAACTGTTCACCAAAGGTTAACTGTGTTTTTGTTGTTGGCAATAAAATCCAGTGTTCCCTCTGCCAGGACAGCATGTTATTTCTCCTCTGCTCTGCATATGCAATGGACAAAGTATCCATGTTATTCGCATTAATATTATTTGTTTAAACCACAATTAAAGTTTTCCACTGCTGTTTGAGCAGTCCTGAAATGCTGAAGTTCTTCCAGATTTCCCTGATATTGTTAAGAACATAGTCAGATTCTCATATATTCCACTTTGGCATGCACAGAACCAACACATCTACTCCTAGCGTCTAGCTGGATTAGTTCATATATGGAGCCCCTGAAGTCCTTTGCTATAAATATTAATATTATCAATCAGAATTTAAGCAAATATACAAGGTATAACAATATACATTATCCTTAATACATGTCCTAAGAATGCAACATTTAGGCTTTAGAATTTCCTTTGTTAACATATTTCCATGTTAAAGGTGATTTACCACCATTAAAAACCCACAAAGACATCATTCTTAATAATAAGGTGATGTCCATTTTCTGTGTTGTTTTTTGTTGTAATAACACTGACATAATCCTACTGATAAAACCCATGTGAAACATTTACAACACATTGTCAGCTGTGATAAAAACTGAAACAAAGCAAACATTTCATCATCTTAGTAACTTCATATGCTGGGCACATATCTGTGTATTTTCTAGAAAATGGTAGGGTAGAAGAAAGATCTAAAATAAAGGATATAAAAACAATACATGAAGTCAGTTTCACTTACTTGTAAAGCCACCCAACACGGAGATTCTCATCGTAATATGTGATCGTGGAGTAGAGAATGATGCCATGTTCAGTGCTGGTAACCTGGATTTCGCTGGAAGAGTTGGCTGCAAGTAAAGTAACAAAACAGACTTTTATCATCATCGTCCTCCTTGGAAAAAAAAAAACAAACAACTTTAGGCAGCAAGAGACATGCGGAAAATAATTTATGCTCAAGAGAAATGCTGTAAATATTGCATTGTGTTTTCTTCATTGTGTGGACTATGTGTGTGTCTTCGTTTCTTGTTAAGTGTGAATTATAACTCACCAATAACTCTGAACAGCTCATTCATTACCGCTTGGTATCCTGAGAGGAAAAGGATGACAACAGTAATTAACGTCATACTCACTAATCCTACATTTATACTAATCTAATGGCACTCATTTCCATTTTTCCACTTAATTTCCCCGCATATTTTTTCCACTCGGGAGACTTCACCTGCTTCAGTCAGATTGAAGGAGCTCTTATCTTTGCCTCTCTCGTCCTTCAGGTGGACCTCATAAATACCTTCATCATGCTTGGAGATCTACAGTGTAAAGAAAAGGGCACATGAGCATCATATAGGGCACAATGAATTCCCTACTCTCTTACATAAAAGGGACAGTCAGTTGAATAATCAAAATAACTCTTTGGACAGTCAACAAACAGTAGAGTAGCCACACAGAGACCGACTAAAACCGAAAAGTCAAGCTTTTCTCCCGCCTGTGATGCTGCAGGCGTCAAGACGAAAACATGGAAAGGATGGAGGGAAACATGGAAAAGGTACGACAGGGAGAACACATGGAGAGATTAGGCGTCAACTTATGGCAGATAGTTTATGTCCAGACTTTAGGTCTTGGTGGCGTGGCAACGTCCTCTGCAGATGTTTTTTTCCCTTCTTTTCCTTTCTTTTTCTCTTGCTTAATAACCCACTGTGAATTAGACAGATAAGCCAGTTATTGCAAATGCAGCTGACAGGAGCTCATGCAATGACACCGACCCTCTCTTAATGAGGTATTTCTATACGGTTTCAATGAAACTTCAAGATAACTTCACTGCCCCTGGACCTTTGGTCCAATACAAAACATCTTGTTATATTTTCAGAAAGGGAGTATTTAAATATTTGAGTGAAGTGGCCAGTGGAGTTAAATTGAATATATTGTTAGAGATGAATGAATTATACATGCTGCATTGATTGTATTTGGGCTTAAATCTATAATAAAACATGATTAAATGAGTCAGTTTTCAACACACATGTACACCATGCTTGTAAACTCAGCTCCTGATGGACTCAGGAAGGTGAATATTTCAAGGTGAAGTGTTTCATAATGTATGATACACTGTGTCAGAGAGGGATGGTTGGCAGCGCAGTATTTGGTCAAGCTGCTCTACAAAGAAAGCTTAGCTGCATCAGTATAGCTTTTAGCTCTGTACTCATAAGTTCCCCGTTCCTCCCAAAGTACAGCCTCCATTTAATAGGCTGACCTTTCCGATATTAAAGATCAGCTCGCTGTCTTTTCTCTCAATCTTCTGAGCCTCTTCGTCATCCTCTGCAATCTCTATGGAGTCCTTAACCCAAGTGATCTCAGTCTCTGCTTTAATATTTCCAATCTGTGGAGGAAGTAAAAAAGAAAATTGGGTTGTGTGTTTGTTTAAGTGCATTCATGGTTATGTTTTTCTTTTTTCTGTTTTACCTTGCATTTCAAAAGCACATCACATTCAGGCGTGACATTAAAGTAGAGGTACTCAACAAAGTGAGGACCTGTAGATAGCACATAGAACAATTAATGAAACACACTTGTTTTATTAGAATTCAATATAATGCAGCGTAGACTGAATGTGGTTCCTTGCCTTGTTTCCTGACCCATTCAGCTCTCTCAAACTCTGATTTCTTTTGAAGCTCCCTGAATTCTGTATGAAGAAAAATATGTTTTAAATACGATGTTATTAAACACTTTTACTCTTATTCATATAGGTATATACTTTCTTTTACACCCCTGAAAATTGTATGAAACATCAGCCTTTAAGAAAGCTTTGGCAGTGAGGAAATGTTGACATCTGCTGCCCCTTAATGGATAAATCCTATAACTGCAGCAAAGGCGAAACACCTCCCAGAGAACTGTTCCTAAAATGAGCTGTTGATAAATCTCTACACAACAATTGAAGGTCGTACCGTCTCCAATTAGCACCAGGCTGGTTGTACCCTTAGCCTTTCCATCCACCAGGTTAAAGGTGAATGTTCCCTCATCTGTGACTTCCAGAGAGTCCATGAACATTTCAATGATGCCAGTGGTCTTGTCAAAGTTCATTGTGTATTTCTGGAAGTAAGGAAGCACAGAACAATCCCAATCCATAAAAAATAATACTGAGAAGGAATGCACAGAGCAACCTAATAACAAGACAAGACTGGAGTTTGAAACTTTACCTTGCCTTGCTCGACAATCACATCGTTAAAGACGTACTCCACTTGGCAGGCAGAGGTAAATTTCTCCAGCTGAGTCCAGAATCGCACACGGCCCTTCTCAAGCAGATCCATGGCCATTTCACTTTTGAAGGGAATAACTGAAGAATACCACAATTACTCAGTCTTAATGGAGTGAACAAGACATTTTTCTATACAGCTGAAAACTTAGCTTCAGGCTAGATCAGCAACATCTTAGACACGTGTGCTTATACATTTATACAGGTTTATAAAGTTTATAAGGTTTATTAAACATTTTGAATAAAGTGGCCATGTCGTAAACCTAACTGTATCTGGTATACAATAAAATATAAATAGTGTAAAATCTGTGCCATGTTTCAGTATTTACCAGGGAACTTGTGTTCATGGCTGATGTCCAGAAGACGCATGAGACCTGCAGCAAAAAGACAAGAGCAAAACAGATGAATGTTTAAATGTTTAAAATGGAAAGGGAGGATTTAATTTAAGGGGTAACCTTAATCTAAAACATAAATGCATGTTAAACAATGTGAATTTCTTGTTTCCTTTTGTTACAGTATGTAAGTGAGGAACTGAAGCAGAGTAGAAACTTAAAAAACATGTAGAAAAATGGCGACTCACCCTCCTCAGTCAGTGTGTAGCTGGAGGAAAAGCCGTCAGTGTTGGTGACCATACAGGAGAAGGTGCCCAGATCCTCCAGGGAGGGACTGTTAAAGATAGCTCTGGATCTGAAGACGAGGACACAAGATGTGAGGAAGGAGGGAAAATCTTTTGCTAATTTGGGTTGTTCAAGGGAGGAAAATGTTTGCAGAAGAGACAAATGTTGGGCAAACAAAGGCTACTTACTTGCCCCCTTCATTGACAATAGTCAGGCGCGATGTGTCTTTGATTTCCTTGTAGTTCTTGGACCAAATAAACTTGGAGTCTTCATTCATCTCGGAGCACTCGAAGACCATGGAAATCACACCATCGTCATCAACATCCACATAAATCTCTTTGGTGCCTTAAATAAAAGATGAATGAATTAATCAAGAAGTAATTTTAGGATATGAAAACCTAACACATAAGAGTCAGTGAAAAGTTACATGAAGTCCTTCAATACTTTGAAACATCAGCTCTGCCAACGTTTCCAGACTTTCCAGGCATGTGTAGGAGCACAGTGCGATTGAATTACATGATCACACTTACCAGGGCGAGTCTGGGCCAGGATTGGACCTAAAACTGCGGAGTGCTTTCCAACTCCTGCGAGATTTTGAGCACGCGAACGGAAAACGTAGGATGTCCCG
Source organism: Craterocephalus amniculus (assembly GCA_036024015.1). Taxonomy (NCBI): domain Eukaryota; kingdom Metazoa; phylum Chordata; class Actinopteri; order Atheriniformes; family Atherinidae; genus Craterocephalus; species Craterocephalus amniculus. The sequence goes on from JAVQJG010014361.1 coordinate 13,124, forward strand.
GCCTTCAGTCCAGTCACCTGAATCAGCACATGGAAGTTGTGGAAGAGGCACTTAGAAACAAGACTTAGGGATCAGTATTTCACACAAGTGTTTTCCTCACCTTCATGTATTTCCCCTTGTTGGTCTTCTCATGAACTGCCTTCCAGCCTTCCTCCCCTGCAGATGCCTCCTTGATGTCCAAGTAATAGCCGTTGACAGGAGAGCGGCCATCAAATACAGGAGGCTCCCAAAGGACCACCACAGAGGTGTCACGCACCTCAAGAACATGAAGACCCACAGGAGCACCTTAGATGGAAAATATATTAATTAAGATGTTAAAAGCTCAACAAAATGGTGATCTGAATAGAAAATATATTTGAACATTTAAAATAATTGGGATGACTTAACTAAGTACAGTACTAAGCAGTGGCAGGGTAAACTATAAGTAAAGTGGCATTTAAAAATTTGTGCACCCTTAGTTAATATTTCTGTTACAACAACTAAAGGCTTTTCAGATTCATTGAGGGAATATCATTTTTTCTGGGCTCTTTAGCTTGTACCTCTTGTTCATTATGGAGTTTGAGATAGTTTAAGGATGTTCGCTGTTAACTGTTTGTGTAGACTGTGTCATTAGCAGCATCCCTAGCCCGAAACATAATCGATCCACACCTATTGGAGAGCTGCTTATGTCTTGAAATGCTGCAATCTTTATTCCAGAGACATATTTCTCTGTGCAGCTGCAAAACACACTCAGCCACGAGGCCTTGTTTCCAAAGTGTTCCTGATTTATTTAGATGCTAAGTTTTTTGTGATGAGCATACAGAGAAGGTTTTTTATCAGCTTCTGTTTCCATGAAGGTCATATTACCTTAAGCTGGCCCCTCCTTAAACTTCCTGAGATTTTAATGAAATAAAACTGTAGTTTTGTCCTCTCTAGCAGTACCCTAAGCCGTTTTTTTAGGAAAGTGGTTTTAATTTTTTTATTTCTTTAGTTGGCGCCACATTTTTGCATGCCATTGTATATTTACAAGAAAATGATCTGCAGATTTTTCTCAAGTCTATTTTATATAAACAGAAACATGTAATTAGATGATGTGATGACTCGTAGGGACATCTGTTTCAGCTTTTTTGGTTTCAGTCTTGTATGAACAGAACTAACAATTCTTTTGGTTTCGTATTGACAGAGTGGCAATGAGTTTGTGGCTTGTGTACCTGGGACAGTGATGGTCCACTCTTTACACTCCACTGCTGCACTGGGCAAAGAAGGTTTACTCACACCTGCCATGTTCATTGCACGCACTTTGAACTGGTAGAAGACGTTTTCCTTTAGGTTCTCAGCCTAACAGAACAAACACAAAAAAGTTAAAGATAGATGTTATACTGAACAGCTCTACATATTTGTACTGGTAAATATTCTGAAAGGGATCTATGGATGTGTGAAGCTCAAGAGTTTACCTTGTAGGTGGTTGTGGTAAGAGCCTGGTGGTTCATTTCATGCCATTTCCCAAAAACGTCACCCTTCACAGTCCTGTAGTCCACAAAATATCCCCTGATATCAGCTCCTCCGTTATCAGCAGGTGCGCTCCAGCCCAGCATCATATAGTCCTTTACTGCCTCCAGCAGAGTCACATCAGTGGGGCTCCTAGGTACAGCTGTGGGGAGAGCATGTAAGTTAGTCATCAGCAATAATCTGATGAAGAGACATCTTTATTTGAAGACAAAGTCATGATCTTAGATAATCTCAGTCAGATGGCCACACTTTTACCACATTTTCGACAGATGTTTGTGGAGATTAGTGTGATATATTGCTACAGTTACAAGAGTTAAAGCTGATCATGTGCCATGCTTTGCACACATATGTTTTAGGATCACTTGACTGGGTGAAATACTTACGCTCTAGGCCAGAAGCCGGGCACCTTTGACACAAAGAAAATCTCCGAAGCCAGGCGAGACTCTCACTAGACTCATCATCATGCTCTTTATGAACACAATATTTTAGTCGTCAGCTTGGTTATGCACCAAGAGACACACCTGAAGAGTTATCAAATAGCACAACAGAGCTACAGCGAAATCACATTTATACAGAAAACAGCATTAAAGTCAAAGCATATCTAAACATGACCTGACTGATTGACTGTTTCTTAAAAAAAGCCATAAATACAAACCATACATGTAGAGTTAGTGATTACGTTCAGCATGCAGACACAAGCGTATGTTGTAAGCAACTGGGACTCAAGTAAACAGACAAGATCATGTAATTCTAATAATCTATAGAAAATATGAGAGTTTTTGAGTTGGAGAAAGAGTTATGAAATGTGAAGTAAGGGGATTTCCTTTATCAGTGATCCTCTTTTTAATATATATTTCAAACTGTCTGTGGGGTATGGGGTAGCGGTAGAGGGCGAATGGGGTAAATGTTGAAAGTAAAGTGAAAAATGGACATGAATTTTAAAGACGGTACTCACAAATAGCAGGCTGTACAACAACAGGATCAGAATTGGGGGAGCTCTGGCTGTATCCCGCAGCGTTCACCGACTTTACTCTGAACACATAGTTCACCCCGGTGGTGAGGCCGTGGCACACAAACCTGGAACAAATAATGTTGTTATTTCAGCTGGTTTGATTTCATTAAAAGATCAAAGGTTTAGTTATACAGAAGCAACTAGAGTGCATGGTTGCTCTGGATTTAAGGCATTTCTGAGGATTTACTTGCAGATTATGCAATTTTTCACAAACATCACTGGTTTGATAGTCATTTAATCTTTCTTTTATTTGATCAAATAAGCAATAGAACACTCCAGTATAACTTAGAAATGTTAACACTTTTGTTTTACACTGCATTTCTGCTTTAAGTCTTGGTATTTTTCTGTGTCTTGTTGTGTGGAACAGAAACTACATTGGTGATTTGGTCTGCCATATCTCCATTGACTATGCCTGCTTATTCTTCAGCAGTTGCACCGGTGACTGCAGCTAGCTGTTACTGGTAGAGATACCAAACCTCAAACCCTGAAGACACTATTGTGGAGCATGAAAGGTGACATAAACTACACAAAAAGTAATGAAACATCATCTTAAAAAGCCAAGGATAGTTTCTATAATATAATTTTGAATGCACAGAAAAAAAATATTTCAAGGTCCATCTGGTCCAACTAAAAAAGGTCATAAACAGTCACACAGTATTTTATCACTTTTCATTACTCTGTAACTCCCACATATCATATTTTTGGTATAGTTAACCCGTTAATTACCTGTTGATTAACTTGCTAAATGGATTAAAATAACAAGCAGGAGTAAATAATCAAAAGCTGCATAAATCACAATAACACTGCAGTGATTCACTTTGAATACACACACACACACACACACACACACACACACACATAGTTTATAGATGAGGGGTAACTGTAAGTACTTGGAGATTATCGTGGAGATTACCCACCTGGTCTGCTTAACAGGTTTATTGTTGCAAGGCATCCAGACATCAGTGCCCACCACACTATGCTCAATGTAGTAGCCCACCAGGTGTTTTACATCCTTTGATGCGGCCCAGAAGACCACCACAGAGGTGGCCGTGTTCCTGGTGGGAACCGGAGCACCTGGAGCTGAAGGCAGGTCTAAAAGAAAATTAAGACACAAAGAAGATTAGTTGGAAAAACATTTTGTGATAGAAAAAATCCTGGTATGCAGCAGCCTAATGTAGAGATGTAAACCACCGGTGCTAATAATCTTACGGCATCATGTGACAGGGGTGAGAGTGGAACACCTGCAGAGTCTGTCAGCTCACCAAGTTTATCTCCGACTGTGATTTCTCCAGTGGATTCAGAGGGTTCACCCACACCGGCAGAGTTGCAGCAGCGCACACGGAAGTTGTAAGATTTCCCTTCTGCCAGGTCAAAAAGGGCAAAGCGGGGAGACTTAACTGGCATACCGGTGTTCACCCTCTGCCACGTGTCTGTCCCTGAAATACACTGCGGTTCAGGCAGACAGTCAAACAAATGAGAGAAAAGCAGGCACAAAAGAAGATTGCAGTCTGGAAAGTCAAACTAGGAGAAACCAAGAGTTGGACTGTAAAAACAGGTCTATGTGAAAGCCAAATAACAATTTATGTTATTTCAAATAATCATTTCAGTGGAAAAAATAAACTGAAAGTCATCCTGCAAACCCTCAGCTTATATATATACATATAGATATA
>JAVQJG010014391.1:0-18126 GCA_036024015.1 Craterocephalus amniculus
TCATTCATTCATTCATTCATTCACTCACTCATTTATTCATTCATTCATTCATTCATTCATTCATTCATTCATTCACTCACTCATTTATTCATTCATTCATTCATTCATTCATTCATTCATTCATTCATTCATTCATTCATTCATTCACTCACTCATTCATTCATTCATTCATTCATTCATTCATTCATTCATTCACTCATTCATTCATTCATTCATTCATTCACCACTTAGTCCAATTCAGGATTGCGGGGGACTGAAGCTTATCCAAGTTACTCAAGTCATTTTTTTAAGTAATTTGCTATCACCTTTCAGTCTAAAATTTGTTTGTTAGTCTTTGGTAATCCGCTCCACAACACAAGTGTCCCTCCACCGTGTTTTAAAGTAGCTACTAATGTCTTTTACTTTTGAGCCTTTAAAACCTATTGATATGAAACACTGCATTCATCCTACACTCCTTCTACAACTCTACTAAACATTACCTGGCTGTGAGATAGAATGTGACTCATCTATAAGACTCATCATCTTTGCCTGTTACATCAATGGAGACCTACTAAGCATGCAAAATAAGAGACAAGCTGAAATCCCCGTTTCAGCCTGTTGCAGACCAGGAAACATGCATGAAACAAAATCTGAAGTTGTTCTGCTGGTTTCATGTATTCAACTCTAGCCCCCGGCGCACCCGCAGCAATAAGAGTTTCTTCTAATGCATCTCAATTGACTTATTGGGGTTGTAACTACAACCTAAATTATAACTGAGCCTTTGATGTCATATTATTTAAAATATATCCACATTATGTAAAACTGTTTGGTTTCATTTTTATGGAAAAAAAAAATACAATTATTGTTGGGTTGCTAAATTCCAACTCCTATTTAATATTGATGATGGGGCCAAAATGATGCATCTTAGGATCACTCACCTGTACTCTGCAACACCCCCGACATATTTCTTCATAGCTGTGTCAGAGCTCATGCCATAGAAGAGTTTGTACTTCTTCCCGTTCTTCTCAATGACCTCCCCAGAGCACTGGTCATGGCCTGCAAGCATCCCTCCCATCATTACAAAGTCAGCCCCGGCACCTACGGAGAAAAGAAAAAAGGTAGTGGTTATTTATGATGGACTACTCAGCAGCATGAGGAAGCAAAAACTGTGGGTTGATGACTTACCAAAGGCTTTTGCTACATCTCCTGGGCAACTGCAGCCACCATCCTGAACAGCAAAATACACAAGTTATGGAGTCAGAAGGAGGGCAATATTATTCCATCATCTTCAGAAGACTGAGGCTGCTCTCTACTGGCTCCCATTGGTTATTTCCTTCTATACAACACTTGAAAATATTGCAAGCCACAGTTCTTCTTCTTCATCATAAGATACAGTTTTCCTCAAAACTCCAATGCTCTTATGTTGACTTAAATTAAATCTGGATTACTTTGCAATCCCTAACTTTCTGCTAACATTCATACTCTCCATAATAATGCCTATCTGCCTTCACATTTCTTGTGAAGGGACATTTGTAAAAGGATGTGAGCTTACAGAGATGATGTGTCCTTTGAGTCCATGGGCTGAGTCTGCACACTCGATGACAGCACTAAGTTGTGGGTATCCCACTCCTGTCTTGATCCTTGTCGTGCAAACAGAACCTGAAACACGTAACCCATAGAGTTAGACAAGCAAGACCATCTTTATTGTGTTGTTGCAGCCTCAATTAAAACTTAAAGTCAGAGAATAATCCACACTATGACTCTTTGAAGTGTAAGATTGCCTGATTGGCTGATGTTTACTAGTCTCCCAGCAGCTGAATGTGGAACCTTAGTTGTGTGTTTAGACTCTTCAGACGCACACAGACAATTGTTCCCACCCACCTGGCCCGATGCCCACTTTGATTATGTCAGCCCCAGACAGGAGGAGCTCCTCCACCATCTCCCCTGTTACCACGTTTCCAGCCTGCAATGCAGACATCATTAACACAAACTAACAGCCTCGAGATTCACAAAATCCTGCAACTGCAATTCAGGGTGTCTTTCTTACCATTATTGTATGTTTAGGAAACTTTTCTCTCACTGTCTTGACAAACTCTACAAAGTACTCAGAGTAGCCGTTGGCCACATCCAGGCAGATGTACTTGAGGGCAGGAACTGCCTCCAAGATGGCACACAGCTTCTCCAGATCTGCACTGCTGCTCCCTGAGCTTGCAGCTATATGCTGTGTGGAAAAATGAACAGCTCCTTTCAGGGAATGAAACTTTTGATAAATTGTGCTTCTCTTACTTGGTTGACACAAATTGCACCGGGGGAAAGCGTGCCAACCTTACCTCTAAACATTCTGGATGAGAAGCAGCAAAGTTTTTCCAGTCTTCAACAGAATAGTGTTTATGAATCGCTGTGAAGAGAGTGTGCTACAGATAGGGGGGCATGGATAGGGTAGTTAAGCTCAGTTTTTGTACTTGTGGCTTCCTGTCAGCGACATGATTATGTTGTGTGATTTTCACTCACTTTACTGAGAACTTGTGCCATCTCAAACGTTCCTGTGGTGTCCATGTTGGCAGCGATGATGGGGATGCCAGTGTAGGTGTGTTTGGAGTTGCGGAATGTAAATGTCCTCTGTAGATCCACCTGATGAACAAGTAACAAGTAATTTTAGATAGACAGAGGGACGTTGCAGCTCCTGTTGTGAATGAGTGTGTTTGCAGTGGGAACACAGAATCATTTAGATCTAATGGTTAGCTAGTGCTTCTTCCTGTAATGTGATAAAATGCATGACACAAGCAGAGCTCGTATGAACAGCTCACTTTGCAGAGTGTCGGTCTGTGGTCATGAATCAGGATCTGGATGAACTCATATGCAATAAGTCACAGCTTTGTTCCGTTTAATGCAGTTTTTTTGCTGCATCCTGGGAGTGATGTATCTCATGTCAGCTAATGTTAGCTTCTTTTAGAAAACTAGCTCGTTCTCATGACTTTGTCAGATTTTTTTACACAGCCCAAAGAAGAGATGGTTGAATGAAAGTTAGCAAAAAGTGTTTAAACCTCATGTGACTCTCTTTAGTTGTAACTGAATGCTTTTTTGTTGAGCTGAGCTGAACTGAGGCATTTAAATGTAAAAGTGCTCTAGCTATAGAGATTGATTAACAGTCCAAAGTGACCCAGCAGCCATCTCAAGTGAAATCATTCTCCGAGCCACGCTTAAAATTGGGCCATAAATCAAGACTGGGAGAAGTAATAAAAGAAGGCGTCTTAACATCAGAGGGAGTTGCATCCAGAAAGGGCGATTCCATTTTCCTGCTGCAGACAATAAATGTTGGAGTTGTTGTTTTTTGGCACAGACTGCTGTCTCAGGATGTAGCTTTGCTCCTTGTCTATAGTCACCAGTAAAACCGTGAAAAAGCATAACAGATGGATGCAGTGGATTCAGTTTGAAACTACAATCCAAACTTCAGCTGAAAGCTGGCCCATCAGAAATGATGAAGCGAAGAAATCATGAAGTGACATCTGTATTTACTCATTTGAAAGAGTAAAGAGTAAAAAAAGAAGAGTTCTCATTGACATGTTTAGTGTTATATTCTCAAACCATCTGACTAGATTCACGCAGATGAACAACACGACAGCTGGAAAGGCTGAACATTTTTATTATCATCTTGACTTGCCTGCAGATGTTGTTGATATTGACATAAAATCAGTCTGACACTGAATGGAATCATCATTTATGGTTATTACCCAACCCCCAAACAACAACTGACCGGGTTATATGAGAGACTGTACTTTGGATTGTCAAGGCATGGCCATCGGGATAAAAAAGTTTCATTAGAAGATGAAGATGCAGCTTATTGGGTTTCCAGTGACCCTCCTCTAAGTGGACCCAAGCGATGTAGGCCCAATGCCCCCCTATAGAGTAAGGAGGAGCCAGGAGCTCAGGTTCACCCTTCTGTTTGCTTCCTGTCTGTTCATACATGTGATGCTACAGTACACTCCTATCTATGTGACATATGGAATGTACTCTGCTTGCCTGGAACACACACACTCCTATTTTTAAACAGTGTTTCTGAGAAGTCTCCTGTGCCTCATATTCCTTGCTACCTCTCTGATGCCAACTCCCACCCACTTCCCCTTTCCACTCTAGACCCAGTGCCACAGATCTACTACCACGACATCCAGTCAGGACCACTAAACATCTACTGACAAATAACTTTGCTGATACAGTTAATGGGGTTCAACAACCCAGATAGGGTTGTTCACAGACAGTAAACTCTGAATTCTAGAGACATAGGGATCTAAGGTGCTCTATAATGCAATAATCAGACATTTATTCTTTGCTTTAGACACACACGTATATTTATGTTATCATTATAACATATGTAGTTATTGTTTATAGCTTCTGTTTATCTGGGCAGCTTTGTTTTCTGTCACCTTTAAGAAGGTCATACCACTGTTGCATGGTCTATGCTTACCAAACAACAAAGACAGTGTGTACCTGATAACTATGAGAGAGAGAAAAAAGCGAATAAATTAAGGCAAAAATACAGAATTATACCGTTTAACACCTGTCAAAGATCTTTTAGACATAGATATATGAGACTAAGCAGGCCTGAAAATGTCCCCCTCACCCTGCCGGTAGATAACACACTTATCATTAGTCCCCCTTTGTGGATGAATTTAAGTAAACTCAACACACTCCTGTGAATGAAACAGTTCAAGTGGCTCATTGAAGTGTCGCTGTTGAATAACATTGTCTGCATGCAGGTAGTTAACGGCACTGACCTCTGAACGACTCTTCAGACTGCTCCTCTTCGGTCTAAAAAGGACATCCTTGAAGTCCAGCTTGAGGTCTGAATCTACACGAGGCATCCTGGATGCCCAGAACGGCGCTGACCAGGTTGAGGATGAGTATGCGGAGGAGACTCCCCTGAGGAAGAGCGTAGCAGCAGTGATGGTAGCTGGTCCCAAGCCCCAACCACCAAACCCGAACCTGCAGGCGGCCAGCATATTTATAGCAAAGGGGGGCCCAGCCCAGTTCTGCCCCCCATGGCTTTATTTGGGCCTGGACTCTCTCCCTCCCAATTTCTCTCTGTCTCCCTCCTCTCCTCCAGCCTGGGCTCGCTCCCCTCTCTCCTCCCGCGGAGTGGCAGGAGCAGCGGTGGCTGAGCTGGTTTGGCTGTCCCATCTGCTGACGCACACGCACGTTCACTCCGGTGCACACAGACAGTCGACACTGCAGTGGCTTCTGTGCTGCAGCGCTGCACAGCACACCTGCTTTCCGGCCGGGGCATTAAGCCATCTGCTTTCTCGAAGGAAATCGGTTGCAGAAGGAGGAAAGAAAGACAGACTGGGACAAAACAAAAGCAAACTAAAATGGAGAAGGCATTAGTTTGTTTTCATCACACATCCCTACTTCCTTTCAGTTCATCTTCTGTAAATATCAGAAAGAGATAAATAAACTGAGCAAAAGGAGGAAACTTTTAAAACTCTGCCAAAGGAGAAAGTGATGAAACATGTTGTAAAGCTTGACTATTGTCCATATATTTTCTATACATGCTTTATCCAATACAGGGCCAAAAGGAGGCTACCATCAGGTGAGGTACCTTGTCTCTTACCCGTTCTATGGAAAACAGGTCTTCCCGTTGCTGGTGTGAAATGTAATTTCAAGTTTTTTTATATGCTGGTATTGATAGTAAAAGTTGCTCTTATGTTTAAGTCCATTTAGGCTTAACTTTAATCTGAAGGCATGCTCATTCTATACCCTTATACTATGGAAAGAACTGAAAGAAGAAATTGGGATCATTACCTTTATAAGAAGAGATCATAGTAAGTGAGTCTGATTAATGAAAAATTAGACAATTACGGCTGTGTTGGTTGCAACACCGTCAGTCATTTGCAGGAGAATCGTAGTATCATCATACTCCTGAATCATGATTTTACAAGGTCATTTGGATTTTATTTTAGGTATATTTAGTAGGTTTCTTGTTCATCAAGATTCTGAATTGTATCAAAATTTTCAAGACTCGATCTTTTAAAAGGCTAAAAATGATGAGCTTGACTTTCAAAGCTGCTGCTAGGTGACAGACATGTTAAACTTTGCCAGGTTAGCGAAGTTTAAACCGTTTTCTGATGAAAATGATCACTTTTCTTTTAACTAATGAAACAATTCCACAGAGCTGCTTCTGGATTATAGAGGAACAGAGTTAATCAGCAGGTTTTGTTACTAAAAGAGGATTGAATGTGATTTATGATCGGTTTGAATCGAGAATCGATACAGAATCAAAACGTTACCCCAAGAATCAGAATCGAATTGAATCGTGAGTTGCTGCAATATTTAACACCCCCTAATGTTTAGGTTTCTGGATGTTCAACTTAGCTTTTTGTAGCTTTAAAAACTCTTCATATTCAGACCAGCAGATGTCAGCACAGCAAAGGAAAACAGCTGCAGGATAAAAGCACAACAGTTACTGTGTTTCAAGCCCCATGTTAAAATGTTTCTTGCTCACAAGATGTGTTTTTGTGAAATGTTTATGCAGTGGTGGAACAGTATCAATTCCATTTACTGGAATGAAAGTAGTACTATAACAATGTATCCTCATGTTTAAAATCATGCAAATCAATGTTACTGCAGAAAATCTTAGAATGTTGCAGCAGCAAAAAAAAAATAGCAATCTGCTGCTGCCTGTTAGAATCATTTGATCATGCTTTGTTTTTATCATCCCAAAAGAATCAACATGTCACAAAAATGCTGTTCAGTAATAAAGTTTTCCTGAAATGACCTTATTCATAGCACTAACTTCCACCACGTATCTCTATCTGAACTGTAATTGTGTGCTGTATTGTGTCTGATTAGAGCTTATATGTATGCTGGAAATGCAGGAAACTAAACTTTATTTTGTCCCCAACAAAGATACTTGATGCAAAGAATTACAGTAACAGGAATCCACTGAACCTTTCTGTGTAAACTTTGCATATCAATTTAGATAAAGATATCCAATGAATGATTCATGTCTTGAAATAAAACGATATTACAGAAATGAAATGATGCAAAATTCTAAAATAAACTGTATTTCAACACAAAGTATGCAAATAATTCTGCACAGAACCAAATCTTGGATAAATCTTGTGAGTGCAATCATAACTAAAGTTGGAGACACAGACCTCTGATAAGGTTTGAATAATCTACAGTTATGAGATAAGGCAGCTCCAATGCTAATAAACCCATTGCTCTTTAACCTCTTCAGCATGTCACTCTATACTGTACTGATAAGGCGTGCTGAAAGGGGTCAGCCTTTTTAAAGCTTTTCTGTCCGCAAAACTGATAAGACAAGAACAGTTTGGCTCAACTGTGTGCTTCATGTATCCTGTGTCAGCTTTTCGCCGTCACAGCTACAGTCTCAGGTGTTCTGCTGATGCAGGAAGGAGGTGAAAGTACACCAATTTGTCATCTGTACATTTTTATTGCCTCTCTCTGAAGTGGGCCATTCTAACTTTTTTACAAATCTACCCCATATCTGAAGTTGAATTTTATGTCCACACATGAATGCGCCTTTCAGTTTGTGGTCGCTCAAGCTTTTTAGAACATTTGCTTCTTTCTTTTATGATCATGTGACAAACTTATTTTTCAGTCAAGGCTGACTGAGTGACAATGACAAAAACATTCATTTTTACCCAAGAACTGCATCGTGCCAAACACTTTTCCTGGGTTTTTTTGCACTGGTGGATATGGAGAGCACCAAATATTAACAGATGACCCACAGACACCTTATCAAAGCGCTTTGAATTGTCTTGGACCTGAAAAGCGCTTTATAAATAAACTTGCCTTGCCTTGCCTTGCCTTGCCTTATCAGCACCATACAGTTTCAGCTGTCTTCCACCTTGTTCATTAAAACATCATATAGTCACTTCTTTAAACGGCCGTAGTTATCACCATACTTCACTATAAGTGGGCATGAAAATGACTTAAATTCTCTGAGTGGAGAACATTGTGTTGCTTGGCTCAGGCATACATTTAGCACTCACAACTTCTGAGGGAACACAGATGCGTGCATGCTCACGTTTTAGCACTCACAGACCGGAATGTCTGACCCGGCATTCGGTTACCAGCTGACGATGCAATGGAGAAACGGGCTCTGTAACGCAGAGGTAGCTAATCTCAGACACGTCCCTTCCCTTGGCGTTGTGTCACTGGACCAAGCAGATGGGAAAAGCACATGGCAGTGGGAGGGTGAAGATGCTCAAGTATCTTTGATGTTCTCTTTCTTGGCATGAGTTGAAAGGATGAGAAATTATAAAAAATCCATTTGCTCTCTATCTGAGTGGCTCATTTAATCAGGATAGAGGACGGTCTTTTCCATCGGGGATGATGCATAGGTGTGTGTTTTGGTGATGAACTACAATTTCTGTCTAAATGACCTGATTTTTTTGCATCATGATGCAGCTAGAGTTGCTCAAAACACGAGATAATTAACATTAGTTCAGTCTGAACGCCAACAAAAGCTTAAGTTTCAGATTCATTTCATGTCACAGCGTACGGGCCCATAGAGAAAATGCTGGCCAAGTCTGTCACTGATACAGCAGATGTCTCCGCGGGAGGAACACAGAAACGTGATTCTCTGCAACCGCTCGGTAATTCAACCCTGCGTGCGGCACGGTATCCTAGTGAAAAACAGCTCTAATAGTGAATGCAAAGGAAATGTACGGGGCAAGCCAATAAACACAGAAACGAAAATTTATTTCAAGGAAACATTTGCTTGCCACATACAGATAATACCCTAACACTAGCGCCTTCCTGCCTTTCTCTGTCCGTTACAGTTACATTTACAACCACAACCTCAACAGTTTGGGTTTTGAGATCCTTTACTTCCTGCAGCGGTAAGAGCAACACAAAGGTTCAAAAGTTGTACAGCGAATGAATTACACACCGCTCCTATAGCTGTTCATTTAAAATCCTTCAAAATGATGCTGTTATATTTATATTTTTCATGTGATTTGAACAGATCGATATAAAAACGACTTTAAAAGAGATGAAACTGCTGGAACGAGTGGAATGAGATCCACAATGTTTTTCTGGTAGGGATTAAATGTGTGCTCATAAATCACTTTAGAGCATGACACATCTTGGAATCATGACTCAAGCAGATGAAATTAGTCAATAAGAAATCCTGTAATATTCTCTTCTGGTGAGGATTTATTTCCTTCAACCACTGATATCTCTCTGATTGCAATCCTTTCATTAATGCTGTAAGACTGAAACTATGAGGCATCTTATTTGAGATAGCTGAGCATGTATAGCCATCGGATAATCTCATAATCATTTTTCCTGATGGGATCTTTATGTTCACTCATCCTCTGTTTTAATCTGTGCTGTTTTAGCAACAAGCTAACCCTCGAGCATACAGGATTATGTTTATCATGACTAGCAGAGCATGTGATGGTAGTCTAAATGCATTCCATCATCCCAGCATGAGGAGAAGGAATGTATCTGTTTTTATATGTGTATTGTTGTATTGAACAACAACCCCATGTCATTGCTTTAAGAGGCTTATTGGCTCAGCCAGTGGCACCCAGGAATAGACTGGGTGGCAACCAGGGATAGTCTGGTGACAACTGGAGAGACAGTTGACAGCTCGGAAAGACGGCAACCGGGGCAGGAACGGTTAGCACCCCAACCTGTATCTCCTGTGAGGGAGAAACCCAAATCTGCTACGAAGAAGCCTTCTGAGAAATACCCCCAGGGGAGCCCGAGAGGGGGGGAGAATGAGAGCCCCAACCGGACGGATTAAACGGTACCGACTTTCGAAAATGGAAATACAACTATGAATCTACAATGCATTTGCGGAAAAGTGTGAAAGAATTAGCGTGGATTCAAGATACATTGGGCCTGGATGAAGTGCAGGGACCAGGGTAACACACTGCAACGAACAGGACTTGGCCCTGGTGAGACGCAGGAGGAGACCGGCCAGGAAGCACCCCACAGTGCCCAGACCCTCCAAGCAGTAGGGCCTCTGAATCCCTGCAGGACAATCCATCAGAAGTGGATCAAGTGGCCTTCAGCCAATAGCCAGGTAGCATGGGTACAGTTTGACAAAGATGTGAGCCAGATCTTGGAAGCCACCGCCGATGGAGAAGTGGACAGACGCCTCGAGACCATGACAGCTATCATAGTTAGCTATGCAGCTGAGAGGTTTGGCCTCAGTGAAAGTAAGAACCCCATGGCCAAATATACACTGAACCGCAGGGCCATTCAGATCCACACATTACGCCAGGAACTCCGGAGCCTCTGGAAGCAGTACAAGGCGGCAGCTGAAGAGGAGAAGCAACCCATCGCTGAGCTGCGAAACATCTTGAGGAAGAAGCTCTTGACACTACGTCGTGCAGAAGGGCATATAAGACGAAAAAAGGAGACAGCAAGGAAGCGTGCTGCGTTCATTTCCAACCCCTTCACCTTCACCAAGAAGCTGCTGGGGGATAAGCGGAGTGGCAATCTTGTGTGTTCAATGGAGGAAGTAAACACCTTTTTGCACAATACTCTCAGCGACCCAGAGAGGGACCAGGACCTGGGACCACAGAGGGCCCTCGTTTGCCCGCAAGCACCAGCGGTGAGTTTGTAATGAGGGAGCCCAGCTGGGCTGAACTACTTCCATACAGTGTATAAACGCTGTCCACAAATACTTCGACACCTGTGGAAGCTGTTCAGGGTGATCTGGCGTAGGGGGAAAGTTGCTGGCCAATGGAGATGTGCAGAGGGTGTTTGGATCCCAAAGGAAGAGGACTCAAAGAACATCAATCAGTTTAGGACCATCTCACTGCTAAGCGTTGAAGGCAAAATTTTCTTCAGCATCTTGTCACGACGACTAACAGAGATCCTTCTGAAGAACAGCTACATTGACACCTCTGTTCAGAAGGGTGGGATTCCTGGAGTGCCTGGATGCCTGGAACATACAGGAGTGGTAACGCAGCTTATCAGAGAGGCTGATGAGGGGAAAGGAGACTTGACCATACTGTGGCTGGACCTAGCCAACGCGTATGGCTCCATACCTCACAAGCTTGTTAAAGTGGGACTCCTGCAACATCATGTTCCCACCAAAGTCATAGACCTCATCCTGGATTATTACAATAACTTCAGGCTAAGAGTCAGGTACATCATACTGGCATTGACTTGAGAAAGGCATAATAACAGGTTGCACAATCTCAGTCATCCTGTTTGCACTCGCCATGAACATGATCGTCAAGTCAGCAGAGGTGGAGTGTAGGGGCCCCTGACAAAAGCTGGAGTATGCCAGCCTCCTATAAGAGCGTTCATGGATGACCTAACTGTCACCACTACATCTGTCCCTGGCAGCAGATGGATCCTCAAAGGTCTAGAGAAGCTTATCAAATGGGCAAGGATGAGCTTTAGGTCAGCGAAATCAAGGTCTCTGGTGCTCAAAAAAGGAAAAGTGACAGACAGGTATCGCTACTCTCTGGCTGGAGTCACCATCCCGTCCATCACTGAACAGCCAGTCAAGAGCCTTGGGAAGGTCTTTGATTGCAGGCTTTAAGACTCTACATCCATCCAGAGAACCAGCAAGGAACTTGAGGGCTGGTTGAGATGTGTCGATTGATCTGGCTTGCCAGGGAGATTCAAGGCCTGGATTTACCAGCATTCCATACTGCCCCGAATCACGTGGCCTTTACTAGTGTACGCAGTACCTATCACAACAGTGGAGGCCATGGAGCGTAAGATCAGCAGCTACTTGCAAAGATGGCTTGTTCTACCCCGAAGCCTGAGCAGTACTGCCCTGTACGGCAGGAGTAACATCTTGCTGCTTCCATTCAGTGGACTCACTGGAGAGTTCATGGTGACCAGAACGCGAGAAGCCCTGCAGTACAGGGAATCTAGGGATGAGAAGGTGGCATTGGCTGATATCCAGGTACGAACAGGCCGGAAGTGGAGGGCTGATGAAGCTCTGGAAGCGGCAGAGTCGTGACTGAGGCAGAAGGCATTGGTGGGGTCCTTAGCCTCAGGGGAAAGCAAGGATTGGCTATTTCGCAGCAAGCAGAGTGGAGAAGGCCCAGGGAGAAGAGCGGCAGCACCGAAGAACAAGCCAGCAGGATGCTGGGAATGTGACAACAAGGAGCATGGACTAAATTGGCGAACGTTCAGCAACGGAAGATCACCTGGTCCAACATCCTGAGAGCAGACTCCTTTAACATCAGGTTCCTAGTCCAAGCTGTTTATAATGTCCCACCAAGTCCATCCAACCTCCATGTCTGAGGTGAAGCAGAGACACCACCTTGCATCTTGATCAGGCCTCCTCACTACCGCCTTGGATTGGCAGCTGGAAGAGGATCCGGGCAAACAGCTGATGCTCCCAGCAAGGATTACAACGAAGCGGCTCCGACCAGATTTGATCATTGTTTCTCACTCTACGAAACAATGGATCATTCTGGAGCTCACAGTTCCCTGGGAAGTGAGAGGAAGCATGAAAAGTACTCAAAGCTGGTGGAGGAGTTCAGGAGCCGAAGATGGAAGACCTACTGCGAACCCCTGGGGGTGGGATGCCGAGGATTTGCAGGACGGTCCCTCTGCAAAGTCCTCACCATCTGAGGAAGGCCATCAGATCTGCACCCGAAGCCGCAGAAAGAGCTACATGGCTCTGGATAAACAGGGCTGATCCACGGACGATTGCTGCTGGCCAGAGTCAGATGTATGATGTTGAAAAACCCGAAACATCCAGAGACCCCAGGTTACATCACCGATGATGTGTCCCAGAGCATCAGTAAGTAGTATGTCTCACCAGAAATAACTCGTAAATCTATAAAGATGTAGTGTAATCTATAGCCTTTGAACCGCTTTGAACCCCTAAGCAAGGTCCTTAACCCCTAGGCGCTTTAAGAAGCTGCACCTGGAGATGGTCTAATATGTTCATTGGTCTAATTGTTCCTCCAGAGGTGGGTTAAATCTAGATGTTTGAATTTCCTGTTAGGGATTAATATATAGTACCTTAAAAAACAACAACAAAAAACCAAACTCTGATCCTGATGTGAATAACAGCTGATTTTGGTCATTTTGTAGATCCACTGTGATGTTCAAGTTGCAATGGAAATATTTATATTATATGAATAAAGTCATAATTATCACAACATTAATATAAACTATTCTTTATATGTGAAGTTTTAAAAAATTATAAACTTAATGATAAATTCATATTTATACTTAATCTAAACTGAAGCACATTAAAATATATTTTCAGAGACATAATAAACAATTGCTTTCTTGCACTGAAACCAAGATGTTTTGTTATTTATAGTTTAATTAGTCATCATTTCATGGTGTGGCTCACTGGGCGTGAGGGCGACGCCTCTGCTAAGGACGATCCTGCATGTGTTCGTTAACCAGCAGCTTTAAATACCTGCCTGCAGCTTATTAGTGGCTTTTATCAGACCATGTTCCTTGACGTAGCTTTATCTGAACCAACTCTGACTCATACTGATTGTTAACAATTTAATGATCTCACTTTCATTCAAAATGCAATCTTTCCTTTCCTTTCACAAGGACCTGTATTATTTTAATGTCTGTTTAAGCAGGGAGTGGCTGACTTGTGCAGGGGTTCCCAACTTATTTTTCTGAACAATGTCAAAAAGCCCCCCCACCCCCCCACACTGAAACTACGAGTCCTGTCCTTTGCTGGAACCAAAAATTTTTTCCTTCATACATGTAATACTCCGCTACCGTCGCTCCACCACCATGGATGAAAACTGTTTGGATGCATAAGTAGATGTTAAATAATTATTCATGTTTTAACATAGCAGGTGACCTATTTACTCATCCTTTAACCTGATTCAAAGCTTTTCAGGCTTAGTTAAAAAAACTGAAGCTGATCCACCTTAACTCCTCTCTAAAGCCAGTTTGATGGCTTTATTTGAACAGAGCTGAACCACTGAGGCCTCCTCAGTACGGTGCAGTAATGTGCCAGTCCTGTGCTCTGTAGATGCATGAGATGCAGCGTCCACATTCCCAATCGGGATGAAAAAAAAGGGTGTTGTTCACCTGCAGAAAGACCCTCATTCTTCCCGGACTGGATGAAAACTGACCTTTTTAATGCAACAACCTCTCTGAAGTAGTTTCTCTGTAATGAAACCTGCCCGATTGTTTTCAGTGACGTAAAGAGACAGCAGGAACACACCTTCCACAGAAAACCCGAGTTTTATGCAAACTTATTTCAACAAACAACAAAACTAAATACATTTTATATCAATTTCAGGTGCTTTCATAATAAAACAGAAAAAAACAGCTTGGCTTGTCATAACTTTACAGCTATTTTTAGGGCTTAATATAAAGACAGTGAAATGCTGGAGGGATTGATTAACAATTATATTATCGCTTATTAATTCCAAAAATTCCAAATAAATTTTCAAAAGGTTGAAAAATGTAAAAAACTGTCGAAATAAACCTGCTGGACCATCTCTGCCAACACCAAAACAACTTTTATTAACTTTATCTCAATCATTTACTATATAACTTTATTCTTATTGTCTTTGTCCAAAAGATAATAGAGAATGTAAAGAAACATTTTTACGTGCTTTATTTGCATACAGTGAACTTTAAACGGTTAAAGTGTGCACACCTTGTTGTTTTCTTTCTCTTGCCGAGCTTTCAGCCTCACCGAACCGGTCCGGCCAGCCGCTGCTTCCTCCTGCATGCATCATGCTGGCAGATTGTCATCCAGCATGTTGGGTGACTCCACATGTCATTCAGGAGTGATTTACAGCTTTTTTTAACTTTTGGAGTGACTTCAACACCCGGTTTATGCCCTAATCCGACTTTTTTTTATCTCCCAACAGTTACAACTTGTTTTAGTAATACGTATCAAGGGTGAGAGTAGTTTTGAGCTCTTCCTGGTGCTCTTGCCAAAACCTTCATTGCCCTCTTACTTCATGCATTTTTAAATAGCAAAGTCAATGTTACCGTAAGCTACCTGTAGGCAATCAGAGGAGAATTAAAAACACCTAAACTATTTCTTTAATTTTAAACATTGATTAACATCTAGAATAAAAGTTTCTAAAAGGGGAGGGTGAGCTCAAAGTGAAACCGTCCCTCATAAAAACAGCACCTCAAAGATTTTCCAGAGGCCTAGAGTTGTTATATCCTACTCTGAAATCTTATTACCGTTCCTTATTGTAACTTACTTTTCTATATCTTAGTATTGTTGATTTTAACTGTAACTTTTTGGTCTCTCTTGGTCTGGACTCCCTTGATAAACAGGTTCTTAATCTCAATGGGACTTTCCTGGTTAAATAAAAAGATTATAATACTATTTTAAAAAATCTCTGGTCGTCTTTTTCAATATGTGTTATTAAAATTAAAAATTTAACACGACTGCTTCTGCTGATTTTAAAAAGGTTTGGAAGGCAGGAGCAGAGGAGTCCACCGGGCTATCCGCTTTATTTTCATAGCAGGCAGCCGGTGTTGCGCACCACTGAATCTTCGTACCGGTTTACTTTCACCCCTGACTCGTTTCACTCATGTGTGAGGATTACTTTTGATGTTTGTCCCTGGAGGCTTTTATTGTGGAAGATTTGCTTCCTCACCTCCATGCTGTCTGCCGTCCCGGGATCCATAAACAGAGAGCCTCTGGAGTCCTCTCTCCTCACCACGTGGCCGTTCTGAGCTGGGAAACCTGCAGGACGATGCACAGCCATCATGTTAAGCTCATATAGGCCTTGTCCACAAGTTGCAGCGTATTTTTAAAAAAACAGATATTTTTCTACTATTCGGCCTGTCATCCACACGTTAATGCAGATTTACAGCTCAAAAACGATCATTTAAAAGTACTTCCGGCCAAAGTGAAGATTTGCGAATTCTCTGTTTTAAGTGTTTGCGTGTGGACATTAATAACCGGAGTTTTATGCTTATTATTAAACTTCACTGTCAGCATACAAAATGCCCCGACCTCACATGTGCGACCTGCGTTTACACTCTGAAACAGTTATCCTTGTCTGTTGTCCAAGCACTTTTTGCTTACTTGTTATATTATGCCACCTAACCAATCCACATCGGAGGAATGTCTGAGGATGCCAACGCCGTTTTTGGGTCAGACGCACTGCCAGATGGTGGGAAAATTCAGCAGGAAATCGTCCTTCCAGAGGAATGGCGTGACAATTTCCGTATGTCACAGTCCTCACTCTTGTCTCTGTCTGAGTTTTTACGTCTGTACATCGAAGAGCGGTCTACCGTAATGTGATCACCGATCAGCGTTACCAAGAAAGCTGGCTGCAGACTTTACTATTTAGCTAATGGACGTGCTTCACAACGCATTCATGCGGTTAGGTGTGGATAGAGTTTTTGTCCGAAAACGAGGCTGTGTGGACGGTGTTTTTGTCAGTGGGGGGGATTACTTGGTTCAACAAAAACCCGGCTACGTGTGCACATGGCCATAAATAAATCAATCTGTAGAAATTAAACCTCTAATTTGACTTCAAACGTTCAGGGAACAAATCCGAGCTTGTGAACGCAGATGGACTTGCTTTAACCTACTGAACGTTCAAAGAAAGTCAGAAAATCTCAGCTTTGATTTCCATTCATTTCTTGTGAACTTATGGTGCATGAGGATAAATGGCTGCTGCGGCCTATTAAACATCTAATGGAGATCAAAAAAATTCCTTTATTTATGTTATTAATGATATACTCTCGCCCTCTTTCATCTTAACATCATCATCATCATCATGATGGCGCCAGAAGCGTATGATGCCCGGATCAAGGAGTCTTTAACATAATGGTGGTGTATGACAGAAATAAACAGTGTGCTGCGTGTCTGCTCCACAGCTGCCACTAATGGATGGAGTGGTGTTACATAAACACGCTGCGGAGCCGAGGTGATGACAGGAAACGGGAAGAGGTTGGATAACGTGTGCTGTTAGCTCACTTTGGTCTTTGTCCACAGCGGCGCTGATTCTCCTGCTGTCCACCGAGCTCGTAGATATCAGCTCATCTCTGGGACCCTGCACCAAAGCAACAACAACAACAAAAAATAAAGATACTAAGCAACTGAGAAAAACGGGGTTTCCTTCACTTTTGCTGGCGGAGGACTCACGTTGAGGCCGAAGCCGGGGCTGGAGGTGTGCGGCTGGGCGGACAGCTGCTTCAGGTTCTGGTAGAGCAGCTCGTACAGCGGCAGGTACAGCAGACAGATCCTGGCCTGCTGGTTCTGACACATTTCACCACATATTAAAGCTGTGTGTGTGTGCATATGAAACACTAAAATTCAGTCTATTGCCTGCTGCCATCAGTGGAGCCTGCACTCCAAACAAATTATGCAAACATGTTGTTTGCATAACAGACATCAATATGTTGTTACGGGGTGTGAACATGGTGAACAGCATGTAGAGTAGACGACTCCAACCGTATCAAACAGTGGCGTCCGGGTAAAAAAAAAAAAAAACCTGAGGCGTATCATATTTCTGTGGTCCTAAGTTCAGCCGTCCTGTCTTACGTGTTTTCCTGCTCTGACTGCGGCCACGCCTCACCTTGAATGCCGTGTAGCGGTCGTCCATGGCGTGTTTGATGAGGAGGTTCTTGAGGACGCCCACGGCCAGCTGTCGGACTTCGGGTCCCTGCTGCAGCGCCTCGGCCACCTCGCGGAACAGCAGGCCCACCAGGAAGTGGTTTCGGCAGTAATCCTCCGTCAGGCTGAACTCCAGACTCTGCTCTGTAGTTGAGTCACACAGGAAGGGGTCAGAACTGATCTTATGGTTATTTCTGATAACCAGACGTATATCATCTGCGTTAAAAGAAAAGTTGGTTGCAGGTTGATTCGTGTTTCCGGAGCTGTTTCATACTGATACTCCCAAAACCAAAAGTAAAGGCAAAAACACATAAAAAGCTCAGATAAATCAATATGCTGATAAATGCTCCAAGTACTAAATAATTAAATCACATTTTAATGATAAAATAAGAATTTAAGTCAAATTTATTATATTCATTAAATGAAATAAAAGAATTATTATAAAAAGAATTATAAAAAAGAATTGGATCTCATTCTGATCCAATGTTTAAGAAATTAATTTAATTAAAAAGGAATAAATCATTCAATTGAATAAGAATTTATCAATACCTTTCATTTAATTAAAATGACTGAATTTAATCATAACTTTTTTTATTTTCACATGTATT
>JAVQJG010014397.1:0-13211 GCA_036024015.1 Craterocephalus amniculus
GGAGGGGGCCCCGGTGACCCGCGTCCGGGCAAGGGAAACTGTGGTCCATTTATGTTGTTCATCATAGGGGTCTCTGGGCCGCTCTTTGTCTGGTTCCTCCCCTAGACACCTGTTTGCCATGGGTGGCCCTACCAAGGGCATAAAGCCCCCGACAACATAGCTGCTAGGATAATTGGAACACTCAAACTCCTCCACCACGATAAGGTGGCAGCCCAGGGAGGGGCTTGTCGAAAGATGAATAAGTAAAAAATTTTGGTGAGAGACGACGGAAGAAAACTCAAAACACTGGTTAAACTCTGCTGTTGGAAGCAGGTCTGCTCTGCTTTGAGTGAGATGCGTTTACCAAACGCAAGCAAGTTACGCGACTGGCCACGCCCTCCCTATGCATCTACCAATCAGTAGCGACTTCGAGGGATGAAGAGCACACAGCAGAGCGCTCTGACCATTCAACTTCAGATTTTTTTTAATTTTTGATTTTTTTTCCTGCCATCACGTTTGGGGGGTGGCAGTCACAGCATTTGGGCGGTGTATTGCCCCTCCTTATATCCGGGTCCGCTGCTGAGTGTGTTGAGGAAGTGAATGTGCTGACTCCCTGCTTAAAAAAAACAAAAAAAGATGGAGTTTTCCTATGAGAAATCTTACAACTTTTTTACTACAATCAATATACAGAACATGTAAAATGTTATGGGAATATGAATGTAGGGCAGTGGTGCAGGGGTCCGGTCCTCGAGATCTATCCTGCATCTTTTAGATGCAACCCTTTTCCAGCACAATCAGATGTGGTCAGCAGTTAGTCAGCACATTCACTTCCTCAACACTAAACACATCTAAAAGTTGCAGGATAGTAGATCTTGAGGACCGGACTTGAGCACCCCTGATGTAGGGCATTTAAAGTGATACTGGGTAACTTTTGGCCACAAGGGGGAGCTGAAGCTGTAACTTCCCACAGGCCACACGGCATTGTAGTAAAATGAAGCAGTTTCCATCCTGTTGTGGAATCGTGTATGCAGACCTCTTTCATTAACTGATAGTGAAGTAATTTGGGATTCATGAATTTTTCAAAGGACCATGCCCTACTAGTGGAGGCATGTGAATGAGTGCTGCTAGTTTTATATGATCCACTTATCTCGTGGCTGTTACGGAAATGTCCGAAGTAGCTTGTAGCTCATGTGACATTACAGCGTATGAAAGCCATAAGACTAAAACAGCCAGTAACTAATCTTTCAGTTTCTGCTTTGATATTTATATGTATGATAGGAAATGCATTTATTGCATGAAATCCTGCATTGCTGGAGCAAAAAGGTTTAAGGATTCATGTTAGCTTTGGTCTGTAGCTGATAAGCTTCAACTGGCCGCATTTAGAGATACAGTAGATCTATACTCCAACGGTCTGTAGCTCATCAGGACTTATTGCTGTTGTTTTGAATAAACGCTTCTGGAAGATGTGGAAAAGTAAATTGTTGCAGTCTGATCATGTGATTCCAAGTGTGCCAGATTTGCTACCATGAAATTACAATATCTGGTTAATGAAGAGGGCAGCCGCTTCGGAGCTCTAACGCTGCGCTTTTTGGGCGTCAAAGAAGCGCTTAACGCTCAATGCACGACACGTGGTCACCGTAATGTCCGACGCTTGATTTCCAGCGTCAAAACGTGCTTAAAGCACTTCGAAGTCAAGAGTGTCAACAGACGTCAACGTTCTTGACGCGCGTCAGCAGGATTTTCCTTCGGTTTGTTTACACAGTGGAGGATGCAACAGAGAGAGAGAAGCACGACTTTATATGATAAATCAGAGAGAGAGAGGCACGGATTCATGTGATCAATCAGCGCCACGGCTTTATCAATCTATAAGCTGCGCCGTGTTCTGGAGCTGCGGGCTGATGAGCGGCTTCCAGTGCTATTTCCGTCTCTCCCCGGCCCAGACTGAGACCTGCTGACCCGCATCAGTGCTGCATCACCTTCCAGGATACCAGTTACAACAGGGTGGGCGCACACAGCAACCATACATTCCTCATTTGTTTACTCGAGACTCCTGGTTTTCTCTGGTTGGTCTATGCTGCTACGTCAGAGCCGGGTCGCTCTGATTGGTTAACACGGTGCGTCAAGCTGCAAAAGTTCAACATTTCCAACTCCGGCGTCGGAGGCGCTTAATGCGCGTTTCGCGCGTTGAACGCCCAAAACGCGCAGAGCTTAAAGCGCGAAAGGGGCCAAGAGGCGCAGCGCGTAACGCGCGTCAAGTGCTGCAACCTCCCCCGACGCACGTGGGCCATTGACTTTGGATGCAAACCTGACGCCCTTGACTCCCAAAAAGCGTTTGGTCTGAACGCACTGTAACACTCATCAAACACTGTATTTGACCCCAGAAATTATCCATCATTACTCACATTAGTTAGTACTCACATGTTTGGGTCCCAAGTTACACTGTGTCCCTTTAAGTAAAATCATGCAATGGTTATCTCTCCATCCAAAGTTACTGAAACAAAATCTACCTTGGATATACTATTCAGGAAAAATTCATAGTCTCAGTGACTTGTCATGCGTTAGGTGTGATTTTAGCCTGATCATGTCAAAATGTGCCCTGCATGATGAAGAGGAATGTTTAGATAAAGATGTCTTTGAAGCAGAACATTTAGTTGTCAATTCATGGTTCAGGAACTTCTTGTAGATTATTTTGTGACTGATTGCTTTGCAAGAGAAATGAAAGTTGTGCAACATGTACTAAAACATTAAAAACTGTAAATGTTTATTTACAACTTTAATGCATTTCTGAAATCATACTGAATATCCCCAAGTTTATGTGGGTAGTGCATATCATTATGCTTTAATCTTTTAAAAAAGATTTAAACAGCTTAATTAAGATTATGCATAGGGCTAGGCTAAAATCTAAAAACTCCCAAACAGTGCTGACTGTACAACAGAAATAATTTTGTAAATCATTGCATGACAGCATTGATATGGAAACAAAATGTGTCATTAATCATCCTTAAATGTAAACTAATACCCTACATTGCTGATTAAAAAAAACAAACTAAACAAAGATGGTTGGTGCCTTGAAAATACTTATCGTTACCCTTGTAACTAGCGCACAGTTAAAAAGCCAACAACTGTGATGGTGTTGAGTGGGTCATCGTCTACCTGTTAAAAATAGTTATAAAAATAGTCACATGTAATGACTATGCAGAATGCACAGTTATGTCCCCGACAGAAAGGAATCCCATTACAAATTTTGTGACATTTGTCTTGAGTAAAATAAACATTTATTTGTCCATCCAACACATGAACAGCACATCCCTAACCATAAGCCAGAGGGAGAGGTGACAAGCACCAGTAGGTATACCTTCCATACTGGCTAGGAGGAGAAAAATGAGGAAGAAATATGCACAGAAAAGTTGCACAAAGAATGACTCACCCCATTGGAATTAGCTAGTCTTGAAAGGCTGAACTTGTTAAGTCAAAGGAGGAGAGTTTAAGCACATGCATGAGGACTGTAATTATGTTTCTACAACCCATCAGCACTCTGCATATTGCTTTGGGAAGTAGATGTGAGGAAGTGATGAAGGATAGTCTCCCCGCAGTCACTTGTACAATGCATATATTTGCATATTGATCCTCAGCTGTTCTTTGTTACTCCCACATGTTTAGACTCAGAGTCTTATCTCTCCAAGTTCTTACAATAGCTGCAGCAGAAAATCATTTTTCTATTATTTAAGAATCTGAAAGTAGTACTTCAGGATCTATTTCTAAACATAGACACAAATAAATCACCACTGAGGGTTAGTACTGAGGCTACAAAAAGACATATCAGCCAGTGATATAAAGTGACATCATTTAGGTGGTTTTTGGAATTCAGTGATTTGTGAGATCAGGAAATTTTTTTACCCAAAATATAATTATTCCTAAAGCTAATGTATACAAACCTGTCAAATAACGTTTTGTACATCTGGCAACCCCCACATTCGCAGCTAAGCTTCTGTATGAAAGCAGAATACAACACCGTCCTGTGTCCCGGGAACCTCTCAAAATGGTTCAGGAAAGAGCAGAAGTGCTCATTGTGTTCCAAGGCCAATGCATCCAGCATGTACTGTCTGGATGCAAGGTAGCATTGACACAAGGACAGCTCCAATGGCAGCACAACCAAGTTCTGAGGAAGTTGGCAGGACAGCTGGATGGATGCAGGACAAGGGAAACAAGCTCATCAGAGTGGCATCAGCTAGCTATTACATTTACCAGACCTGGAGGGAGCGTGCAGTCATCGGTGCTGGGGAGACTGACACGTTTGCTCACTCCAGGAGATGCAAGCTGACCTGGACACCCAGCTTGGCTTCCCAGCTGAGATCATACAGACAACACTCAGGCCAGATATGGTGATGTGGTCTACAACTGCCAAGAAGTTCCCCAAATTCAGCTGACTGTGCCACGAGAGGAAGGAATAGCAGTGGCATATGAGGGCAAGTGGCCTGATCTGCCATCAGAGCGCAAGCGGGGGCAGTGGCTGAGGAGATGTCTCCCTGCCACTGGCCCCCCAATGGAACATGTTCAGGTTTAGGGACCGGTGGAACCAGCAGAGGACATTGCAGCTGCCCCCCTACAGCTCCGTAGGAGGTGTGGTAGGCCAAAAGTCCAAGCAGACATGTAAACATGTTAAATAACAGGCGATTTCAACATTTTTTCAAAATGACATCGTCGATTAGAATTTTGTTAACGCCGTCAGGCACAAAGAAATTAATATAAATTATCTGTAAAGCAGATCTCTTTAACACTGGGTTTGTTTACCATGCAGTGCGCTGTAGGGGGAGCTCCATAGTGAAAACAGGCGACAGACGAAGAAGAATGTTGTAAACCAGAAGCCACTTACGGTTTGTTTTGAACAGGTGACGGCGAGTCACCATGACTTCAGTGGTATGTAGTAAAAGTAATTATCAAAGCAGTATAAAAGCAAAAAAAAAAAAACTAATCGCAGATTAAATATGCATGTCTGTCCAAACAGATTTACGACCTGCCGTATAGCGGTAGTCTCGTGTATCGTGAGACTTCCAGACCAAAACAAACGCGAGCGTCAATGGGCAAAACTGCAAGCGCGGTTTCAGGTATAGGGAGACCCGATAGAGGAGGAAATGTCAGCTTTTCATCAGAACAGGTCACTCAAGCAAAATAATTACTTACAAGGAGCTTTATGACTATGACAAAGTTGCAAAGTCATTTTAATCAACTGTATTGTTGATATTTTTAGAAGAAGAAAGAAAATATATGTATATTTCTTTTCTTTTTTTCCATCTTTATATTACCAGTGGAAGTTTTGATAATGAACATATCACATAAAACTGCAAGTCTAAGAAAACATAGGGAAGTCGTGTGACTTTATTGGAAAATATATCAAATAGGAAAGTCAGTTTTGTGCTGACTCTGCACTCATCAAACTAATTGATTGAGGGTTTGTTTGCCAATCTTCATGCTGGTTCACTAATGACAAAGATAAAATCATGTGATTAAGAGACCAAACTAATTAGTAACCAGCAAACATTTATCAGGAAGTTGGTTTATTACTGTCATCCGTCATACTGTAGGTTCACTCTTAATCACTTTAGGCTCCTTCAAAATAAACACTTAGAGAAAATTAATAGTTGGCCATAACTGATAATATTAATTCATACCATACTCAGATGTTAAATACTATCCTGACTGTAAATAAAATTTCAGCGGCACATGATACACACTGAGCCATTGTACAGAATGATAGCCTCCATACTAATAAGCTCTACTCGGCTGTATAGCCTTGCCAGCATTGTGCCAGCATATTCTCCTCCTCCTCCAGGCAACAACATACAATGCATGAAACACTGTAAAAAACAAAAAAAGGTCTGTAGTTGACCCTTATATGACCTGCTTGCCCCTTCAGGGTGGAAATTACTTCTGAAAGACACTGAGTGATACGAAGAAAAGCTAATTTCCATCATTGACTGTAATTTCTGTTTCATTCCTTCTTATGGTCGGATGAGAATTGAGAGGCAGAGGTCCGTGAATCAATCCACCAGGGACTGCGCCTCAAGACAATACTTTCATGGTGCACTGCAGTCACAGAGCTAAATTGGTTGGATAAGGACAAAAGCACGAGGAAGATCCAATACTTTTCACGTCGCCTGGAGTCATTTAAGAATGACGGTGACACAAGCTTGGGCTGAATAAAACTATGTCGACTCTCTGTTCAATAAGAGAACAAGCCTTCACAGAGCCATGAAAACCACGTTAGCAACAGCAGCTGAAGGATGTGAGATTACAATCAGAGCACTTACATAATACGTGAAGAAACTATCTAGGATTGACACACTGAGACCATGTGGTTGGTTATTGAATCCCTCCTATACGTGGCAGTTCAATGGGACTCAAACTG
Organism: Craterocephalus amniculus; assembly: GCA_036024015.1. Lineage (NCBI taxonomy): Eukaryota > Metazoa > Chordata > Actinopteri > Atheriniformes > Atherinidae > Craterocephalus > Craterocephalus amniculus. The sequence continues at coordinate 6,386 of JAVQJG010014397.1, forward strand.
GTCTGAGTGTTATCCAAACTCCAAATTGGCAGCTGTTTCTGTCCATGGTGTTTTTGGTCAACCAGGGAAATAAAAGCAAATAAAGATACAATACATTAGAAAGGAAAAAGCTGAAATCAGATATATATGAGTAGCACATGGGATAGTAGTTCAGTCACATGGCGTGGCTGGGCAATAACTGTGGCTTGATCTCAATGCATATGTAAACATGTCCAGTGGTTGTATTTACCCAATACTGAAAAATGAAACACTTATACGAAACCATAGCTTGAACTGCCCACTAGCCAAGTGTTCACTGGGCTCACTAGAGGGTAGGGTTAGCCAGCTTCTGATGTATTTCAGAAACTGCCTGAATGCAGCAGTGTGAAACAATTTTCTGCCAAATAAACAGCTGCATGTGTCACGGGCCGAGGAACAAGGTCCGCTAAAACAGATACTGGGCGCTGCTGGAGGGATGGAGACAGGAGGGCAGTATTAAAAGTCCATTAAAAGCTTTATTAAAAAGCTAAAAATAATAAAAACTCCAATATAACTAAAAGTCCTAAAAAGTCTGGTAAAAAAAGAGGACATGTTGGTGGGTTAAAAGACAGCAGTAAAAAGGGCTCGGTGTATTGGGTCCCGGCGGCCTCCCTGTTCAGCGGCTTCCTCTGTGTCCGGGGCCGGGTCAGCCGCTCCAACGTTTCTGAAGCTGCTAAATGAAATACATCTGGAGGAGGAGCATGAAGCTTCACGCCACCGACTCCATCCACCCAAAGCTGCTTATGCCAAAAGTGTCACAGTAGCCTTAGACCCTGAGCTAAAAGATTTAAAGGCGGAAATACACCAGCTTCATGCACAAGTAGGTGAGCTCACTGGGCAAAGTTCTTTTTCACCACTCCCCCTGCCCCCAGCTACTACTGCAACTGACAGTTCAGAAACAAAGAACATCCAAGCTTTAAAGAAAGAAGTTGTAAGGCTCAGAAAGCTAGTATCTGTCATGTCAGTTAAGCACAAATACAGCCCAGAAAATGAGTCAAGGCAAAGAGGAACTCCGTTCAAGCCACAGCCGCAGAGAACCAGTCCACCCAGAGACTCTAGTGATTTCTTCTGCTACCGGTGTGACGAGGATGGGCATTTCGCCACCAACTGTGCTGCTCCAGAGAACTACTACAAGCCCAAAGAAAGCTCAAGTCAAGTCAGAAATCTAGTGAGACAAGTGCAAAGACTACAAATGCAACTGTAAAAAAAACGTTGTGTCAAGCCTCAGACCAACAGCTTGCCTAAGGGACTGGTCGGTCCACCCTCTACGGCCCAAGTAAAAATCAATGGCAACAGCTGTACCGCGCTGATGAACAGTGGTTCCCAAGTTACCATCGTTTTTGACAGCTGGTATACCCAAAACTTGTCACACATCCCCTGAATCCAGTGACTGGCCTTTCCATTTGGGGCCTAAGTGCATCAGAGAACAGTTACCCCTATAAGGGCTACATTGAAGTGGAGTTAAAGTGGCCACAACTTTCCAAATCCACCAAAGCCAAGCCCACTCCAGTCCTAGCTTGAGTGTGCCCAGACCCCCGTTGTTCCGAGAGTATACCTGTCCTCATTGGCACGAACATGAGCGCCGTACACCCCTTCCTGACAAAAGAAAAACAGAGGGGCCCAGAGAGTGTCATATCAAGGAAAGTTCAAGTGCATGAGGGAAGTCAGTTAGCAGTTCCAGACACTAAGGCCTAAAATGCCAAGTGACAAGACTGTCTGGTGGCGGAAGTGAAGTGGGCAGGTCCTGGTCCCCTCATCATTCCTCCTGGCAAAGAATACATTGCCACCTGCAAAGTAAAAGAAAAGCAAGCCATTGGAGACAGTATCCTCATCACTGAGCTCTCCAAGATGCTAGACCCTAATAAGTTTCTGGTGCTTTTGCGGAATGAGTCCCTAAAGCCAACTGCTATCCCTATGGGCACTGTGATTGCTCATTTGCACATAACTGATGTTTTGACAGATACCCCAAGTGCTAATGCTACTACAGCTCCAGCCATTGATCCATCCTTGTTTGACTTCAATCATTCCCCCATCAGCAAAGAGTGGAAAGAGAGACTAGGAAAAAAACTGACTCTGCACCCCCACGTTTTTTCAACGGATGAATGGGACATAGGCTTGGTGAAGGGCGTAGAGCATCACATCCGTTTAAGCGATGACACCCCTTTCAGAGAGAGGTCTCGTCGCATCGCCCCTGCTGACTTGGATGACCTTCAAGTTCTGTTGGCTGCAGGGATCATTAAGGAGTCAAGAAATCCCTATGCTTCACCGATTGTTCTTGCCCACAAGAAGAATAGCCAGCTGCGTATGTGCATCGACTACCGCACCCTAAACCGCCTAACCATCACAGACCAATACACTGTGCCGTGCATCGATGATGCCCTTGATTGCCTATCTGGCAGCAAGTGGTTTTCGGTGTTGGATCTGCATAGCGGTTATTATCAAATCCCAATGGGGGAAGACTACAAGGAAAAAAAAACGCCTTCATGTGTCCGTTGGGATTCTATCAGTTTGAGCGGATTCCGCAAGGGATCACCGGGGCTCCTGCAACGTTCCAGCGTCTCATGAAGGAGGCATTTGGTGACATGCATTTGCTGGAAGTCATTGTCTATCTAGATGACCTGATCGTGTTCGTCAAGACATTGGAGGAACACGAGGAAAGACTTCTCAAAGTCATAACACGCCTGGAACCTTTTGGCTAACCGAACCCAAGCGCCCGATATTCTCAGCCAGAATGTTCACTAAGTGGCTATATGGGTGCTACAGATAGAAAGATAGCTGAATAAATATTTGTTGATGAGTTATCTAACAGAAATTTTAAGTTAATATATTAAAAAGGACAAAGTATTTAATCTGAATGTGATTTCATGAGTAAAACAACACATTTTAGACTGCAATTATTTTTGTTTCTTGTTACCGTGAAAAAGTCATTATACATGATGCATTTGGAGTAAGACGGTTGCTGGGAAATAGATTTTCATGGAACAAGTTTATAAAATGCTTCAGTTGGCCATAAGATGACGGTTGAAGCTTTGACGTTTGTCCATCCTGCAGCTCTTAGATGCATGCATTTTCCAGCTTGCCTGAACCAAAGTAATGTCTCGTTACCAGGCCTCAATGGTACGGTATGGCTCAGGTGGAGCTACTGGTGTACTGGTTTTAACTGGTTTAAAATCACCTTAAATCAGTTTAAATATAAACCTTACCCTATTTGGCATAATTACTAACATGTTTTACATTCATTTTTAAAATTATGAAACATTTGCACATATATTTCCATCATAATATGAAAAGGAATTTTGTCCGCCAATGTTCATTTTATGAAATGTCATCCGGGGCGACCATCAACAAAAGCAGTATTTTGAACTTTTATTTTGAAACTACCCCATGGACAAGATCTTGTGTCATGCAGAAACATCTGAGGAACTCAGCAGAACATCTGGGAGGTCAGTAAGTCACTTGCATATTAGCAATTAACTGTTTTTTAACTGCTGCAATGTTGTGGCCACTTTTGCATGTCATGTGGAGCGATCAACATTAAACTGAAAATAACAAGTTTTATCTGTTAATCTATATTTTGATGATAAATTTGATGGTGACATGTCTTAAAAAGTGCCTAACATGGTTTCTGTAGATAACCGTTTGCTTATTATTTTTGAGTAAACCTGAAAACCTGAAAATATCATGTGGGACGACCGAGTGTCATACCACTGTTTTCACATAATAAATATATTTTTCCTAAATAGTTTTTGTATATTTATATTTTCTACGTGGTTATAAAACATGAAATTCATTGTTTAAGCAGAACATTGGTGAATATTTTAACATATATTTTTCAAAATACACAAATTTTCCATTCCTATTTAGGAATAAGCATTTATTTTTAGTTATTGTATCATTGTATAAGAGAAATGTAAAACCTACATGGCATCTCATGTTGTTTTGGCTTCACGTGTGTTGGTGTTGTGCATAAAGCTTTCATTAAGGTTTGGCTGTTGTCGATGTCAATTCTATTGAAATTGCACAATTCAGAGCCTTCGGCCAAACATATTGCTTTATAGGAAAATAAAAACAACAATCAAAGCAAAGCAAAACAAAGCAGTGAAACATAAAAAATCCCACTCAGCCAAAGGCTAGGATCGAGGGGTTGTAAGACACAATTAAAAAAGGAGGAGGCAGTTTGCAGACTAGAGTGGGTTATTGCATGGGCTCCCATATTGCATGGGAGCCTCAACCACAAATGCTTTAGCCCTTTTGGTGATAAATCGGGGAATGTCCAGGACGATCTGGTGAACTGACCTTATGCACTTTAACAAGGTCAGATACGTGTTCTTGGACCAAACAAATTAAAGAATGTTTGCCCTTTAAAATTCAGAACAGGCTAGAAAGAGATTTTTTTTCACATTTTCTCTTTTATTTGAAAAAGAAAAATACAGTTAATGTATTTCAGCAAATAATTTAGATAAAAGTAAAGATTCATGAAAGTCAAAGAAAACTTTACACTCCCAAATTGTACAGTGGGATGTCAAAGGCTTAAAATCAGTTTGTGCTGACCTGAAGTCAGTAAAGCGAGGAAAGTCCTGTGCCGCCGATAGGAGACAAGCTCTAAACAAGCTGCAGATGGTATAGATCGGATTGGCCCATGCAGACGTACCTAACCCTAAGCATGATGTACTAAAAACATGGAAAACTTTTTCTTGATCCAGCATAAGCTCCTTCAGCAGCAGTTAGGGCTGAATCGTCCAAACCAGCAATCGCAATTGTTGGGTTCAAACAACAATGAACGACAAGACACAGTTATAAGGTTTAGTTCGCTTTGCAAAGGGGAGACCAGCTGGAGCAAAGTCAGCTTACTCCAAGCAGGACTTCCCAAGTACTACCCCGCTCAGCGACTTTTATTGAGACCACGAGCACAAAAGAGGTCAAAGGTTATCACAGCAACAAACAGCTCCTAATATGATTATCACAACACCAACAGACACCAACAGTCCCTTCCGGGCCCTAAGGAGGAAGAGGGCATGTGATATCAATCTCCCACATCCTGATTTTTTAGGAGAAAGAGGTTTTAACAGCTGTGCATACCAGGATCTCAGTTTACACATGTTAGAGTTTATAGAGTGGTGACTGTGAGTAAATGGGTACAGAGAATAAACTGATAATAACTCAACGTCTCTAACAGCAATGTTCATATTAATGACGAGATGTGATAAATTCATCAATTTTTTATTAACACAAGCAGAAAACAGTTATTATTCATTCCATAACAATCTGACTGTCAGTGCTCTCTCACAACAGTGAACCTTACAATAAAGTATGGATGTTGTCACACTAACGTTGATAGATATTGATACCAACATTGGCAATGATCTTATTAACATTTAGACAGATCCTCACACCACTTGACCCTCTTTACCCGATGGTTGTTTTTCTACCATCTCCCCCTTTGGAGGAATAAACCCCACATTATTTGTTAATAAATGGGTGGTCTGGAGTGTTAACCAGAATGTTTCCAAGAATCTGAGTTCTCAAACTTTAGTTTCTCTGCTACATTTTTCCAGTCCCACCTGTCTCCTGTCAAACTGTTGCACCACTCAGTTTGAGAACTGCTAGATAACATTTCCCAGATCAACACGCAACATCACATCCTTCTTTAAAGTCATGGCTGATGTCTTTCCTCCCAGGCATTAAAGATGAAAAATCATAACCGCTTGTGTTGCTGCTCCTCTGACGCTGTATTTCCTGTCTCACTTCACAGCCACCGAATTCCTGTTGAAGATCACCAGGATTCTCTGTCGGACCGCTCTGATCTGGAGTCCGTAGATGACGGCGTTCAGAGCGGGGGGAATCACGTGGAACAAAATGGAAGCTAACTTCCTGTAGTCTGATAGGTTGGGGAAGCGATGGAGGATGACAACGACGATGCCCGATATGAACATGAGGATGTACAGAGCCAGGTGTGTGGCGCAGGTCTGCAGGGCCCGTCGGTTCAGCGTTTGGCTCCGGTTTCTCAGACTCACCGTGGCGATCTTCAGGTAGGTGAGCGTGACGCTGCCCAGGGAGGAGCCCAGCAGCACCACCGTGTAGCTGAGCCCGTAGATGTTGTTGATGAGGACGTCCTCGCAGGACAGCTTGAACAATGAAGGGTTGTCGCAGAACGGGTTGGATATGACCCTCCTGCAGCGCGACAGGCGGACGCTCAGGCCGATGAGGATCAGCACCATCACCAGGGCAACCATCCAGGCGGACACCGACAGCTTCACCACCATGCGGTTGGTCATGATCAGCGAGTAGCGCAGCGGGTTGCAGATGGCCACGTAGCGGTCGAAAGCCATGATCATGAGCACCGTGTGGCACACGCCAGCAAACAAGTGTGCGCAGAAAGCCTGGATGACGCAGTTGACGTAGTGGATGTAGCGCTCCGACATCGGGGTGAAGATTTCACTCAGCAGAGGAGGAACGATGATCGTGGCGCCGAACACGTCATTGATGCTCATGTTGCAGAAGAGAAAGTACATGGGCTGGTGGAGGCTCCTCTCCATGGAGATCAGGAACATCAGGCTGATGTTAGACAGCATGATGAAGACGTAGATGACGAGGAGGAGGATGAAGGCAGGCATAGAGGACTGAGGAGTGACCTTTAACCCCTCTAACAGCACGATGTCTATACTAATAGTCTGATTTTCCATGAATGAAAAGTTTAATAAAGGCGATAAAAAAGAGAAGTGAAGATGATGATGATGGAAGCAGCTGGGAAAAAAGAGGAAGATGTAAATTTGAATATATATATATATATATATATATATATATATAT
>JAVQJG010014430.1:0-14555 GCA_036024015.1 Craterocephalus amniculus
AGCCGGGGGGCAATCAAAAAGCCCACTCCTGCTCGGCGCCTACCGCGAGCAACTCCAGAGTGGAAGAGGATCATGCCCTTCTCAAGGTCTCGGGTTCCAGAGCCCAAGCCGTGCGTCGAGGTGAGTCCAACTATACCTAGCCGGAACCGCTCAATCTCGCGCACCAACTCAGGCTCCTTCCCCCCCAGAGAGGTGACGTTCCACGTCCCAAGAGCCAGCTTCTGCAGCCGCGGATTGGACCGCCAGGGTCCCCGCCTTCGGCTGCTGCCCGACTCGCAATGCACCCGACCCCTACGGCCCCTCCTGTGGGTAGTGGGTCCATGGCACAGATGCAGATTATTTTATCTTTATTGCATGGAAGAGTTTTAACATTGTGGGTGGTTTCCAGCTGTATTCTTTAGCTCGTGTAGTGATTTCTGTTCAAATCTCTAGATTTGATGCAGTGCTTTTGATGGCTTGATAATAACTGCCATTAAGTCTTCCACCTTTTCCGCTGAGATAAGATATCACCATAATTTTAAATGACAGACTATAAATAAAACTATAAATAGCTTTGATGATGAAAAGTTTAAAACAAGGCTATATTACTCAAAAAATAAATCATCAATAGATCATTGATCCCCCCAAGAAATGGGGTTATGATTTGGCCTGTCACAATGAGCAATAAGTCAATTAATTGCAAGGTAAGAATAAGTGGGTGCAATAAGTTTGCCAGCTGTGATAATTTTCATTTGCTCTCTCTGGTAGATTTGTTTTGCTACTTTTTTCATTACAAGGGTTTTCCCTGTCTGAGCTGCAAGTTTAATATGTTTTGAAGAGCAATTTATTATCAAAGACTTATTATCTATCATATTTATTGTTTTTGTGGTTTGTTATTCATTAATAAATGAAACTAGGAGTCCATATTTATTGTTTGTTGAGTTATTTGTAATTTCTTCCAGTTCCAGCGAAAATGTTTTTAGAAATCAGAGTTTTTTTTATTTTTGAAAGAGCGAACGGCAAGGCAAGTTTTTTGTATAGCACATTTTCAGGTTCAAGTCAATTCAAAGTGATTTATATAATATATTAAAAGCAAGAAATAATTACAATAAAATCATTTAAACACACGCACACACACAAAATACCTTGCATTGTACTTGCAATATAATATTATCCTTATATTAATTGGAATGTGTGTGAAAAGGACAACATTATGATTTTGCGTAAAATTATCACAATTAATGCCTAATTATGATTTGCATTCTTTATTTAGATTTCACACTCCCTCCTGACTCTCAGCTTAAATTTAGTGGAGAAAATTTGTGAAGCAGGAAAAAAAAAAAGTTCATTCATTTATATAAACTTGACTGAATACACTCCCAGCACGTGACACTAATTTGTACAGTAAAGCATAAAAGCGGAGCGCCACCGTCTCCTGCTGATTGAAATCGATGATTGCCGATAGGGGCACGGGGCCGGTTTCCGGACACTCCCGAACACTTACGAAGACAACCTCCCCCTCGTCTTCCCTTCCTCCCCTCCCTCCTCCCCTTCACGCCTAATGTTGCTGTACCTCAAACCCTCCCCCCCTATCAGAGGAGTAGAAACAACAAGCCGCCATTTTGTTTGTGCGGACAGACCGTCAGAAACGGGAGATAACCGATAGAAGGAGCGACTCCGGCAGCCGCTCCGGAACCGCTGGGGGAAGCCAGAGTAGCCAAAATCCAGTCCGTGCTATCCAGAGAGGGAGAGCATCACGAAAAAGATCAGACACCAGGAGGGGAAGCCGACTCGGTGATATATATATTTATATATATAAATATATATATATGTATGCATGAGAAGGAAATACTCCGAAAAATCCAAGGAAGGGGGTGTTTTGCGGAGCGGCGACGGGGAGGAGAGGCGGAAGAGGGCAATATTACAACGAGGAAAAAACCTGCGAAAGGGGGAAAACATCAACATGAAAAATCATTATGTGTCCGTCGAGGAGGAAGGAGCGAGCCCGCATAGACAATTATATAAATAAATTGCTGCCGGGCAGAAGGGAGAGGTGGAAAGAAAGACGGGTTTAAAGAGGAGGGGAAAAATTGCCAGGACCAACACGAAGGGGGGCATTCACCGTCACAAAGAGTCAATGAGATGATTTTCTGAGCCCGAAATATCTTAAGGAGTATTAAGATTACTGTGGCGATTTGAAGCTTTCCGCTTTCGAAACAGCCATAAATTTTCCAGTAATTCACCGTTTATTTGGCTTCCCCCTTTTTAAAAAAAAAAAAAAATCTTTTTTTTTTTTTTAGAGAAACAAGAAATCACATTTTCCCCCCGTTGCTCCGCTCCTGGTTTCGCTTAAAAGAGCTTTTCTTTTTCTCCATGCACGACCAGGACACCTATAAGCAGTGGAAAAACAGTGATTAATAATCAGGCTGTCCATCATCTGAGATTGCAAGTGCTCAAACCAAGCGAGAACCAGAGGAGGAACCTCTGCAGGAGCACAAGATAAGTAACCCATCAGACCTTCCTGTACAATATAAAAGTAACTGGATCAATCTGACCGCCCCGCTGATTGGCAATTAACGCCACAGTCACAGTAAAGTAAGAAGAAATAAGAGGAAAAATCCTGCATGCATGAGATTGCACAGGAGAAGTGTTTTTTTATTTTAAATTTTTAAAGGATTTTGTGTTTTTAACCTTTGCCAACTGTGCTGACAGCAATAGACATTTCGCGTTTGGGGTTTCATCAACCAAATGTGCAATAACAGTCTGTTCTTTCTGACCCAGTGCCTTGCATGGTCAAACACTAAGTGCACATTTCAGTCGGCATGCACATGCAAAAGAAAAGTCACGCATGAGAATATACATCTGCAGTAGACTTATTTTTATGGATAGATGTTTGTGGCTCCTGCATTCCAGCTGTTTTCTCGGTTTTGCCTCCACTTAACGCTTTGACTGTATATTGAAACACCTTTGCCTTTTAAAAAAAAAATAAAAAAAGACTCTGGAAAAATCAAGGAAATGGTGACACCGCCAGCAGAGATAAGTCTGGTCAGGTGAGAGATTTGTTTGTATCTGTTGCGGATATAGCGGTCCCCAGGAGCAAACCAAGGAGTCCCCCTGACTTGAGTTGTTTTGGACACAACTGTATCACAAAGACTCACCACTTGGAAGCTTCTTTTTTTCCCTCCAGATCTGAAATCTAAGTTTTTTTCCTCCTGCTGACTATGGCAGACAGAAGTGAGTGCGGTGCGGAGGAAGGATCCTGGGACAGTTTCTGTGTCGCAGAAGAGGCTACATGAGGCTGCCGCACGCTCGCCTTTTCATCGACTCCACCTTCCCACCTCCTCCTGTTCAAATCTGTGAAGAAACAAAATCTCCGACAGGGGAGGGGGACTGATATCTGCAGAGAGGTACGAGCCGAGAGGGAGAACTCAGAAGAGTTCAACATTGCCGTCCTCTCGTCCCCTACCGTCCCCCCGAGCGGCGGGGGAACGATCAGAAACATTTCTTAAAGGGAGTAGGAGACGGAAATAAAGGAAATACATTACAGTCCCTTTTTAATTCGTCAAAAAATATGGCCGATAATGTCCTGGAGTCCGGCCCGCCTTCAGCCAAGAGGCCCAAGCTGTCCTCCCCAGCTCTGTCCGTGTCTGCCAGTGATGGAAACGGTAAATATATTGCATGCATTTACTTTGCAGGTTAAAGCGCACCTGAGCCTTTCTGGCGGTGATTTTTTTCACTTACCTGTTCAGGGTTTGGAAGTGTGTAGAGTTGCACCGTAACTTAGTTCAGTCTGACACTTTGCTTCTTCTCAAATGATGCTTTTACACGGGGATGTTTGGGAAGCTTCGCTAGGGGAAAAAATAGTCTAAGAAAGAGGAAACACGATGTTGTCCTGGGGCAGAAGCAACTTTCTAACAATACTGTTTTGATGCGTTAGCCTCAACAGGCTAACTAGCCGCAACTAAAAGATCCACCTCCAAACAATGGAGGAGTCGAGACACCCAGGTTTGCTTAAACGTTTTTTTTTTTTTTTTTTGCTTCTTCAAAAGTTAATTAAGAAGAAGCGTGGAAATGTTTAAACTTTAAGTCGTTTGTTTTCTAGTTATCAAGTGCATATAGGAGTGAATATGTTTTTCCAAACAAGCTTTGAGTGAAAGTTACTGCAAGCGAACGAGCTAGCTAAGTAGCTAGAAAGACACCCCCACCGGAGCGGCTCAGCTGAGCTCCGGGAGGAAAATCGGTGATGTTTAGATGGCCAATTTTTGGAAATTTAGCAACATTTTTAGCTTACAGTTGTAATTTCTGTGGCCTAAACCCCCCTACAAGTTAAGAGTTTATTGCTCTAGACGCGAGGACGCTGTTATTTTTAGACAACTATTGTCAAGCTAGCTATTGTTCGACACTTGGTTAAGTTGGGCGAAGCGTTGTCGTCCTTTCTAAGTTATAGCCGTGTGACTTTAAACAGTTTTACCGTGTTAAACAAATAAATAAATTCCCCGCACACTCCTTAGTGTGTTTTTTTCACGTCCTTTTGTAGAGAGGCTTTTAGTTATCAAGGGTGCTAACAATAATACTACGAAGCCCATTCTTGTCGCCTCCATTGTCTGAGTGCACGGCAACACTGCGCTGCACTTTTCGTTGCTCACTTTTTAAAGTAACACCAAGAGAGCTCGTTATATTAAGAATAATTAAATGTTTTTACCTTGATTGCGAATGCAACTATCTCTAAATAAAATTATTCACTGATGTTGAGCAAGACGTTTGTAGGTTTCTTGCATTATTTCCTCTTGCACACTCTTCTACGACGCTTAGGGTTTATTTCAATCTGGACCCCTAAATACTAAATAGACAATTTAAAATGGATTCCTGCTTAATTTATCAATTTATTAGGACTCTTAATGCAATATGGTTAGAGATGCATGTTTTTTGCTCTTACTCGTAGTATTTGATGTATTGTTAAATGAGGGAAATGTTACATTTTGAGCAAATTTCTTACAGTCCAGATATTTAGATTTGTGTCTGTCCAAATATTTGGATACTTGTGCTTTCTGCTCTTTCATGCTCTTCCACCTTATAACTGCTGCATAAACCTACCTGAATACCGTAATGTTTACCTTCTGTGGCTTCTCACCTTGTCCCCACTGCGTCCACTCCTCATGTATGGAAGACCACCAAACCACAAACTGATGCCCAAGAGAGGAGTCTAGGTTATGAGAGCCAGCTCCTGCTCCACTCTTTTTCAAGCTATATGCTGTAAATGAAGAGTTGGCCATCGCTTCGAATCATGTGAATGCAAAGAAATATCTTTTCCTTTTTGGTTAAAAGTGTTTTTTTTGTTCCTTCATATCTAGATTTTGGTTCATTCTTTGACTTGGAGCAGGATCTCCCAGATGAGCTCATCAGTTCCTCGGACCTGGGGCTGACCAACGGCGACGATACCAGCCAACTCCATAATAGTCTCAGAGGGCTTGGAGGGGGGATCGGTGGGGGCGGCCAGGATGCAGCTGCAAAACACAAACAGCTGTCTGAGCTCTTGCGTTCAGGAGCGCCAACGCAGCTGGGCGGCCCCACTTCCAACAGCGCATCATCCGGGGCTCCCATGGGGATGATGGGGGGCATCGGTGTGCCCTCCGGCGGACCTCAAGGCATTCACCCTCAGAACCAGCAGCAACAGCCTGGATTAATGCAGCAGGTTGGGATGATTGGAGGCGTGGCAGCGCTCAATCGGGCAGCCGCCATGATGGGTGCCCAAAAGGGCAACGCTGGACAGCAGCAGCAAGGGCTGATGGGAGGGCAGGTGGTCAACGGCTCACCCAGAATGGGCTACCCTGGCAATGCCAGCATGGGAAACAATAGTAATATTCTGGCAGAGACATTGCAGCAGCAGCAGAGCAACCAGCCGATGGGAGCCGCGGGCCAGGCAGGGATGAGACCACAGCAGCCCGGTGCGCTGAACAAGGTAGGCGTGCTCACAGTGACACATACGCCGGTGGATGGCCAGAAAGTGACATCTCAATGCAGTTATTTTATGTCAGTAGATTCTTTTTTAAGTTACGTTTAAAAATGATACACTCCTCTCATTAGGCATATAGAGATTGCAGTTTTTGTGGGCGATCAACGATGTTTAAAAAATCTGACCTGACGATACAGATTTTTCTTTAGAATTGACTTGACAACTTACAACTTCAATGTGCCACGTTTGTTTTATTGGAAAACAAACAGTTCAAACGTTTCAACTGCACAAGCTAGTTTTCTAAAAATATAAATGAAAATCTTTTGGCATTGCTGTCCACATAACAAATATATCAGTTCCTTTAGTCTCATTTTAGTATTGTAAACTCAAAACTAGCTCAACAGGTTGAATTTCAGACCTGTTTTGAGCCTCTTACTAAAAAAAGTTCACAATATTTTGTGTTTTTTGGGAGGTAGTTATGATCGGTGGATAAGATCGTTTCACATGTATTGATCAGCCAATCCCAGATCCCCCAAAATTAAGGAAATCGGGGTGTCAATTTTCACCCCTACTCCTTATCAATATTCTCTAACAGCTCAGTGTTCAGATTTACATTAAAATGATCTGTTAACCTGCATGTGAAAGCATAGAAATGTCAATTCTAGAGGATTAATGTGGTTGTGCTTGCAACAGCCGTCTATGTCAGGAGTGACTCAGAAATCGCTGCTTAAATGGACTGGAGCTGAATTCTTCTGGATAGATTTGATAAGTTGTATAAACTGAGGTAGACGTATAAGAAGTTGCATGTTTAAGGATGAGTTCTCCACAGCCGGTAGAGGGAAGCGTGTGGTTATGTGTTGGACCTGCACTCACATCACGGCTCACTCTGTGGTATGGATGGTTAACCTCCCTGCTAGTCAATATGCCACATGAGGGTTGTCAAGGTGTGCAAAAGCATAACTGTTAACCATCATCAAATGGCTGGATAGAGCTGTTTTCCTGCTGCCTGGGTGCATCTGTGAACAAAATCATTAGTAAAGTAACATTTTAATATCACGGTGCATTTTTTTCATTCTTTATTTTTTCATTTATGAAAGCTCAAACATACAGATGAGACTTTAAAATAAAGGAAATTATTTAGGATAACAACAACGGCAAAACCCACCTGACGTATTGTCTTGTAATGGGTTGGCTTGGTGCACATTATGGGGTTTTCATTTGTTTGGGTCTGCAGCTGATGGTGCAAATCTTAATTAACACTCAATCCTCTAAAAGGTGCTTGTCTAAAAGTAATTGTTTCATTAGTTGAAAGAAAACCGATAATTTTCGTCAAAAAACGGTTTAAACTTAACTAACATGGCAAAGTTTAACATGTCTTTGTCACGTAGCAGCAGCTTTGAAAGTCAAGCTGATAATTTTTAGCCTTTTGATTTAAAAAATCGTTTCTTTAAAATTTTGAAACGATTCTGAATCTTGATTCTGATTAAAACAATTTTTTTCACCACCCCCTACTTTTGGGTCTAAGATGATATTATTAAACCTGTTATTTCTCAAACTTTTAATTGATACCAAGTCAGTGACTGCTTATACAGCTTCTTTAAAGCTGATCCTTAAACTATTTCTCTCACACTCTTCGTTTTATCAACTCTTAATTGTTTTCTCCGTTGTCCTCCAGATGAATATGATGGCCAACGCGGGCCCCTATGGTGGTCCGTACGGCCAGTCTACTGGCCAGGGGTTACCTGGAGCAGGGCTGGGCCCACAGCTCCAGAATAAGGCGGGCCTGCCCAACAATATAGCCACCCAGTTCAGCATGGACAAGAAGGCACCCCCTGGGCAAGGCATGGCTGGGATGGTAAGGTCTCTTTCTGAACTTCACTCTCTGTCCTATAAGTCTCTTTCTGCTGTTGACATGTAATTAAAAAACGTGCAGGAGATAAAAATGCTTTCACACTTTTATGACAAAAGGAAAACCTGCCATCATGGAGACGTACTTTTTAGAAATTGTTGCATTGTTTGTTTGAGAACCGCAAATATCCCTGAGGAAGTTGGAAAATATTGAGAAGTGGAAAAGAGCATTATGGGATTGTTGATTGTACCACTCTCTGCGGTACGATCTTTTACTAGTGGTAATGAAAAATCTTATCTCATATTGCCCGCAGCAAACTTTTAATCAAGTTTTCGCATCTTCCAAAAATCCTTTTTTGATGCGGCTTTTTGAGGGATTTCTCTGCGAGGAAAGCCTGACGTCAGCGCATAGCTTGGCATTAAAAAACGGGTTCAACAGGTGAATGTCATCCCCCGCTGCACCTGACTCTCTCTATCTTCCTATCTGAGTCATGTTTCAGAATGACTTATAGAGAATTTTTGAAAAACTCTTTGAACCGTGTCCTCCTCATTTTGGTCACGGAGTGGCTTCGTGATAACGCTAAACATTTTAGATTTTTTTTTTGTCCTTTTTTCCTTTATTTACCTGTGTGGGATGTCCTGGGTGACAGGGTTGTGGTCCAGACTTGTCCACAAACAGCAGAAAAAGCTTCGTGTTGCAACCATGTCTCAAGTATTATGAGTCAACATAAGAAATTTACATCCATGAAATGAGTTTTTATGACACTGATCAGCAATGAAAGAGTTGTTTTAATATAAGTTTTCTCTTAAACATGAGTAAAGACTCTGATGTCTCAGAGGGGAAGAAGCTCCTGCTATGTATTAACATGGCAGTCCTGTATGGGATTATATGTAAATACGGATCTTAAGTCACTGTTGTAATAATCTTTCTGAGAAATTAACTCGTTGGCACCAGACATCCCACAGGCGGGATGTAACAAGTTATGTGTATTTTTTTCAGTCTCCCTTCCATGTACCTACACATCTCATACACCACTGAAAAGCTGAGATTCTTTAGACTTTTATGGACGTTTGCTAGGCTACAATCACATCTGTGGATCCAGTAAACGCGTATTTCAGACCAACAGGTGGAATATATCTTTGAAGCTGTTCTGTGCTCCAGTCGCATAATAACTGCGACAAGAACGATCCTGTTATATCGGCAGGGGTCCAGTAAAATATTTGGTCATTTTATCCATAAAACTGTGTTTTAGGCAAACATTTTATGATTTTTTTAGCAGCCAGTGAAGGATATTAAGGAGTTTATCATTTTAAAGCTGTGACAGATAACCAAGAGTCCAAATGAGCTTCATGTATTTTTTTCCATTAAATTCTCATTTGTGATTTAAGGTTGTTTTCATGTTTGTTAGCAATACAGTTAGTAAGGTTTTCCAGTTAAGTTCATTGGTGAATAAATGACACATCTACATGCTAATCTTGAGTACTGAAATTAAATCAATGTTTATGTCCTTTTGCTTCATCAAAAATCCTTGTAACTCATTGCCTGTGGCGTAAATATATCTGTGAAATGTTAAAACATCATCTACTCTCTCCAGAATATTTATCTAAAGAACCCCTGTGATACCTGATTTCTTATTTTTTAAAGCTTGCTTCTCTTTTTTATAATCTTTTTATTTATCAGGGTCCTCAGCAGCCGCAGCAGCAACCTGGGGCGGTCGGCGGCGTGACGGTAGGCGGAGCTGCATCGGTGGGAGGAGCGCAGGTGGGGCTGAACGCCGTGGGGGCAGGACCCGGTGCGGCGCCCCCGACCGCTGACCCCGAGAAGCGGAAGCTGATTCAACAACAGCTTGTCCTCTTGCTGCACGCACACAAGTGCCAGCGCAGGGAGCAGGCCAACGGCGAGGTGCGGCAGTGCAACCTGCCTCACTGCCGCACCATGAAGAACGTGCTCAACCACATGACTCACTGCCAGGCTGGCAAGTCCTGCCAGGGTGAGTCGGATGAGCCGTGCTGATTGCCGGTTGAGTACCGTGTGGATTATAGCTTAAACACTAGGCAGGCTTTAAAGTTGTCATGTTTCTACAGAAATTCTTTGTTAAGTTTGCGATTTTATTTTTCTTTTTTCTTTTTTTTTTTTATGGAGTTCAATCCCATTTGGTTAGCTTCCTGTTTTTTTTCCTTGTATCAAGATGAGTTGTTCTCTCCTAAGCTGGCTGATCTTCTGTAATTTTCTTTTCTCCCTCTTTCATTGAGTTTCCATCTGGACATAGTTTTATTGTACAGAATGACTCATAGAAGAACTGCTCGTAGTTCCTGCTTTTCTGTCTTCCTTTTGACACATTTCCTTCTTTTCCTCCCATCTTCCTCCTTCACCCTGTCACATTTCACTTGTACTCTTGTTTTCCACCTGTCTTCTCCTTTCTGAAACTCTTCTCTCCATTTGTTTTTGTCTCTTCTCCCTCCAGTGGCCCACTGTGCCTCATCCAGACAGATCATCTCTCATTGGAAGAATTGCACACGCCACGACTGTCCTGTTTGCCTGCCACTGAAAAACGCTGGAGACAAGAGGAACCAGCAGTGTGAGTGTTTTGAGTAATAAGCATGCAGTTGTTACAAGTTAAATAATAATAAATAAAATAATTTTAGCTAAATTGGAAAGTCTTCCTTAATGTGCTCTCCTCTTTTTGTTCCCCTCCTCTGTCTTTGCAGCTTTGGTCAACAGTGCAGCAGCGGTGGGTTTAGTGAACTCTTTAGGTTCGGGCGTACCGGGTGGACAGTCCAACACGCCCAACCTGAATCCTCCCAGCCAGATTGACCCCAGCTCCATAGAGAGGGCCTACGCGGCACTGGGCCTGACTTACCAGGGCAACCAGATGCCGCAGCAGGCGCAGCAGGCCAACATGCCGAACCAGGGGCTGCAGGGCCAACCTGGGATGAGGAATCTCAATGCCATGGGTTAGTTTAGTTTGTGTATCACGCAGTTTAACCCTTTAACTTTCCCACTAAGGAAAAAGCAAGTGAGAAATGTGTCTTTGCGTTTTATCTTTTCTTTGAACCAGAAAAATACGAATAAATGTTTTTTAGCAAATAGTTAAGAATTCATATTAAAGTAATGACAGAGAAAAGGTCAAAATTTGAAGCAGCAACAGGATAACAAACACTTTATTTTGGTTTTACATACCCAAATCACTTGGTAGAAATGGTTCAGGCAGGTTCATTTCATCATTTATTTACTAAGATTCATAATAATCACTGAAATATTTGCTCTACTGAATGGAAGAGCAGAATGACAAAAGGGTTAACACGGATCTTGACTGAATATCAGTTTTCCTTCTTGTCTGCAACAATGCTGTACCTAATCTTAGTTAACAAACTTTCTGTGCTGAGCTTGCTAATGCAGTAAAGGAGTTGCTCCCCCACGGGAAATAACAGGTCTCTGTGTTAACTGGGCTTGATCTTTGTGGTCAGTCACTTTGTTAAACAAATCTGATTTCTATTACAATGTAGTCCACAGTCGCATGTCTTACGGTGATCTCTGAAGAATAGATTCTTAAATGGACGCTGACTCATTTCACTTGAGGCCAAAAAGCGACGATGTTCAGATGTTTTGCGCTGGAACTTTTGTTTTTTTTAAAATATCTCCAGCCTTTTAACTGTATTACGATCTCTTTGCAGGAGCTAACTCTATGGGAGTGAACGGTGGCGTGGGGGTGCAGCCGTCCAACCAGCAGTCCGCATTACTGGCAGATGCCATGTTGCACAACAACATGACGGCACAGAGGTCAGCCTCAAGCCGTTGTCACGCTACAGAAAACCAGAAGTCATCCCGCACTGCCTGAAATCTCAATGTTTACTCTGCCGTTTTCTCTCAGTTTGATGAACGACAGCGTGGGAAACCTGGGCTCCATGCCCACAGCTACTCCCCCGTCTGCTGCAGGGATGAGGAAGTCTTGGCATGAAGACATCACACAAGACCTCCGCAACCATCTTGTCCACAAACTGTGAGTCTGCTGTCTTGCAAAGGTTCCACACGACAGGTTGTTTGCTGTACCAGACGCTGTTGGGAGCTATCTGAACTCAGGTTAGCTGCAATGTTTTCCCTGCGTTTGTGTGTGCGAGCAGCGTGCAGGCCATCTTTCCCACTCCTGACCCGGCTGCTCTGAAGGACCGGCGGATGGAGAATCTGGTGGCGTATGCGCGGAAAGTAGAGGGGGACATGTACGAGTCGGCCAACAGTAGGGTATGACACCTGCGGGCGCAGAGCAGAAATAAACGCAGCACGGCCGTCGTACATTTGTCATCCGCTGTCTGTCCTGTGTAACAACCCCCTGCTGTGTCCTCCAGGCGGAGTACTACCACCTCCTGGCTGAGAAGATCTATAAGATCCAGAAGGAGCTGGAAGAGAAGAGGAGGACTCGGCTCCAGAAGCAGGGCATGATGCCCGGCCAGCCTGGCATCGCCCCCTCAGGCCTCCCACAGGGGCCCCCTGTAGTGGGACAGCCACCCATGCCCCCTGGACAGCCCCCGAGTGAGTACTTACCTCAATAACTCACTTCTCTGAATGCCTTACACACATACACACAGTGGTGTTTTTTAATTTGGAATTAATTATTTCAGAATTGAACTCTTCTCCTTCGGGTTTACATGGAAATGTTAAATCAGAATGAATTTTTAGATGGAAAACATTTTGTCTTAAACCTTTAACTTTCACACCAAGAAAATAAAAGGTTTTTCTTTGCATTTTCTATTTTCTTTTGAACAATTAAAAAACACGAATAAATGCTTTTAACAAATGGTTAAAATTAAAGTTAATGATAAAGTAATAACTGTGAAATGGTCAAAATTTTAAACCGTGATGGGAAAACGAACACTTTATTTTGGTTTTACATACCCAAACCAATTGGTAGAGACCATTCAGGCAGGCTTATTTAATCAATTCTTTATAAAGATTCATGATAATCACTGAGACTATTAATTTCCCTTTAAAGCCAGGGGTTGGAAGGGCTCTGTAATAAGAACCATTTTTGCTTGATGTGGATTGTAGTTATGAATCAGCAGCTAGCCGCTAGCATGCTACGTCACTTTCACGTGAACAGATTCGATTTGAGTCGATTTGCTTCGGACAGGATGCTTTGTTTATTGCCACCATGGCGACAGGACGTGAGCATGTGCAGAACGACAGTAATTAACTTGGAGTGAAACTAAGGTTTACATGATAGAAAATGAGAGTTGAATTATCTAATTTGTAATTAAAGATGGAATAAACCAGTCATAATTAAGTTAAATTCGGAATTAACATTTTCATTTGGAAACTAAGTGTTTCATGATCATTTCTCACCTGTTTAAAGTGGAATTAACTTCAATTCCTAATTGAAGAGGAATTAAAACTCATGTAAACGTGGCTACTCACTTCTCACTCATTTTCTCTGCACATAAAGCTGAAGACTTATCAATTTTTCTATCAGAAGTGAAATTTAAAAGTAGCTTGCATGTTTAAATATGATGGTTTTTCACTCATTTTCTGTGCTCCTGAAGATAAGAAACTGTGTTTTCTGTAACTCTCCTCCCTGTCAGATGGTCCCCATGCCGATCCGTCCATGGTCAGACCAGCTGGTCCCAATCAGATGGTCAACCGAATGCAGAACCCAGCAGGTACGGCTCTGAGAACAATTAGTAAGCAGTAATTTACACAGAAGATGATCTTTGTTTTTTAAAAAATTTTGATCTGAAAGTAAAGAGAATAAACCTTTTTACTGGACACTCGGTTAATTACTGATTGAAAGCTGTACAGAACGTGGACGTTTTAAAGTGTTTATTCTCCTTAGATCGGAACTGGATGTTTAATTTTTCTCTTCTTCACTTTCAGGAATAAACCAGTTTGGTCAAATGGGGATGCAGTCGATGGGTCAGAGGTCAACACCCCCTCTTCCTCTCAACCCTTCAATGAACCAGGTCAGCATCACTTTTGTCTTTAATTTCGGGTTTACATGAACTTGATGGTTGTAATTCACAAATTACCTAAGTTGCTCCGTCGTTGAGCTGCTTAAGCCATTTAGAAATAAACACTGGGTTTAATGATGGATAACCTCACATGTCTCTTGTTTCCAGATGGGTATGGGAGCAGCAAGGATGGGTCAGCCCAATGCTACGCAGCTACAGAACCAGTACCTCCCTCCAGGCCAGTTTCCAGGCTCTAGTCCCGGACTTGGTTCTGGGCCTGTTTGCATGAACCAGCCAGGAGCGCAGCCCGCTGTGCCTTCGGTAAGCGCTGGGTGACAGCTCCCTTTAGCACTAATTCAAGGTTTTTGCATAAGCAGAGAAAATAAGCGTAAATCTGATGTAACCCTGCGTTCACACCAAACACTTCCATTCGCGTTCGCGCCTGTATTTCAACGCGCGAACACTGGATGTTTACTCGCTTCATTAGGGAGAATTATTCGCGTAAATGAAGCGTTCTATTCGCGCGAAGGGAGCATGTTTATTCGCTTCATTCGCCCGTCAAAAACAACTTTCTGGAGTGGGAATGCTTGCTTGTCACTTCAGTCAACAAAGAACTTGGATGAGCGTGGTTATCGTGAGAGAGTTACAGTATTTTACCTGCTTTGGAAGCCGGAAACGGGCGTCGGCGTGTTTTGGTCCATCAGATACTAGCGACACTCGGAGCTGGATGCATTTCACCATCCAGGAGTTAGCTAGGCTACGTCTGGATGACGGCCGCTTCCAGGACTATTTTAGAGTCTCCTCACTTACTTTCCTCCAAGCCAGCTCCTTCTTG
>JAVQJG010014447.1:0-12366 GCA_036024015.1 Craterocephalus amniculus
CGACCTGTCCAGGGTGTACCCCGCCTCTCGCCCCTTGACAGCTGGGATAGGCTCCAGCACACCCGCGACCCACTTGGATTAAGCGGTTCAGAAAATGGATGGATGGATGGATAGTTTTATTGTGAATATGATTTATGTCAGGTGTTATCTTTGAGTTATAAAAAAATTAACCAATTTTAACGCATTTTTGGCAAGTTTAAATGAGGATCCAATACTCTTTTGCAAACAGGATTGTAATATTTAAGGTGTGCAAATGTCATAAGGCTACATAAGACCCTCCCTTATAATAGAAAACTCCTATCCTTTTATTCAGCCTTATCAAAGAAGTGTTGCCTAAAGCTGATGACACTTTCACACACCTGTTTACATGACTTTCTCCCAGACATCTGTGTTTGGCTGATCACGCACAACATCCCAACCATAAGGGAAGGGAAGTAAAGTGCCGCGGGCGTCAGATAGTGTGGGATATTCTTGTAGCATAACCTGCCAGGACTTGCATCTTGTCTGTCTGCCTCATCTGTCTGTCATCGGGGAGGGATCTTAACGCTGACAGACCCAGTATGAGGAAGTTACACAGAACACAATGCAAGTCATGGAAACAGTGAAATGGCTGGTAACGGTTGCATGATAGCATCATTGCATGATAAACAGCTTATTTAAGTCAAATAATTCTTTTTGCTCACGGAAGATGAAAGAATTTTAGACATAATTTACCATTCAGCATTTAGATTAATGTCAAATTCCTGGCATTTAAGTCGCTGGGTTGGTGAAAAGTTAATACTTGAGGATAATTTAAGCTTTAAATGAAGCAGAAAGTTGCAGAGTTGCAGCTCCTTCCTTTTTGGCAGTGACATTTCTTTTAATTAATGTTCTGAAAATTCAAAATAGTTATACAGAAAATAGTGACTTAAATATCTATTGTACTGCACAGAAAAGGAGATTCTTTTCTGAGTGAATAAAGAGATATTTAAATTCATTTCTTTGTGTTGATGGTCTGCTTCATTTTGTCTCCCGATTGTTGAAGGACATGTCCAACAAATGTTGGACAAGAATAATTCATTTGGTATGATTTGTTTTAAAAAGCCACAGCAGTTAAGTGTGCCCAAAGATGTGTCATTATATGAGACTCCAGTCCTGAATGGAGATAAACTACATCTTACGCAACTTGTTTTTTGGGATTTGGCTTTACAACCTCCTCTTTTTAGGAGTTTGTCAGTGGAGGTGAGCATAAATTGTAAACTGTTGCTCTCTTATGGTCAGTGAACCTTTTAAGAGCCTCTACAGTAGCTGCCATATGCCTTGTTCAATGGAAACTGACATGACAGTTCCCCGTAGAGGAGCCATTTAGTACCGTGGCATGAATTTGTATAAATATTTGATGTTATGGGTGATTTATCAAGTTTATGTTCCAGCTTGTAGACTTCTAGCGGTGAGCATCTGGCTTTAACGCATCTCTTAGTTTGGCTTTTTGAAAACCAATTATTGCCATATTTTTTCTGAGAATAAGACATAAAAGTTGCATCAGTGGTGAAATCATGTATCAGGCGGTCTTTGATGATAGCTTTAACATACATATTATGAAACAAAAACAATTTTCTCTGTTTAGGAAGCATATAAAATGCACTCTCAGAGCGTTTTGGGACTGAATAGTTACGTATTCAAGATGAGCGTCGCCAGACACGGGCGCCTTTTAGACAAAAATGCTCTGTTACAAATGGGAAAAAAGGGCGCCATCGCCAGAGCATTGCATCGTCCAGAGCTTTAGGACCAATTTGGATGCAGAAGTTTACAAAAAGCCTCCTCGTTCTTCATATTTACAAGCATTCTTTTCCCTAGTTGTGGAAGCCCAGGGAATTGGAATGGGAAATTTGCACAAATTGTTTTCACTTAAACATTTAACAAGGAGAAGTGGTGCGTTGTTGCACATGTTGGGATAAGGTTAGCCTTCAGCGTCCCGTGGCTCAGCGGTAGTGCTTCACTTTAGCCAGGATATTGTGCAGTAGTACAGTTAAAATTGTTGTGTTCCCCGCAAGGATGCAGTAAATTTAATGAGATGTTGCACCGTGATTAACTACTAAACCAGTCTGTGTAAATATGTGCGACAATTTAATCTAACGAGGTTGATGGCGTAGCAAGTATCAATGCTGTTGCTCATTTTATGTCTTTTTAAAGTAGAATGAGAAGAAAGGATGAAGATTGAGATTTTCATTTCATCAACAGATAATCTGAAAATCCTACTGTAAAGAATTATCACCATAACAACTCCTGAAATTATCCCAAATACCTGTAGGTGCTCTATAAAAACAGCCATGTGGTGAACAGCTGTGGCAGCTTCCCTGGGATCAGTGGTCCTCCCGCTGCTGCATCCTTCACCTGTGTTAGAGGAAGGCGCTCGCTCTGTCAACACCTTTAATGCTCTTGCGGCCTCACACAGCAGAGTTATTATTTGTGAACATGAAACCAAAGAACAAAATCACATGTAAAGGCCACTTTTGCTCCTCCGAAGATGAATTACAAACTTAAAGGTCTTGTGGTCCGCCAGAATGTTTGTTTAACTTCTCAATAGAAATAAGCCTTGCCCAGTAGAAGTGGTGCCAGTTCTTAGCCAGGATATGTTTTGAGATCCATAGAAAATCCTGTTTGGATTCTCCCAGACACCCTCATCTTCTCTTCCAACTCATTAAAAACAGCTTTTGACACTGTAGCAATATCAGATCGATAAGATGTGCAGCAGGAAACAGGTGTCAAAAGATAACTGCATGAAACCTCAGAAACTCCAAGAATGTTTTTTTTTATGTTTCACAAGTTTACATCAGATAAAGCTCTTTGTGTGACCAAAAACAAAGCAGTAGAGAGATTTGTCAGTGCTCAGATAGAGGAAATAACATGTGGAAATCTTTAAACTGAGTGTTGTTTTACTCACTGTAGCTGTTCTCCCCCTTTAGGCCACACAGGGCGTCTGCTGCAGTCTCTGTGCTTCACCAGTATGTCCTTCCTGCTGCTCCACATCATCTATCAGATTACCATCCACAGCCTCCTGGCCGGGAACTCCATCTCCGCCAACTTCAGCTGTGAGTACACTGCAGCCTTTATAGTCGAGGCTCTGAGGCCAGCGAGGTTTGTTGTGTGCCGAAATCAACACGCTCAAAAGGTCAAAGATCAAAGAGGAGGAAATGGAGCCGATTGCTTGTGTTGGATTCAGATGGTTTTGCTTTCTAAAAGTATTGAAGACATACAAGAAACAGCTCATTTGTTTGTAGAAAAGATGGAACAAACAGGATTTAGACTCAAAAATCAACTGGAATGTTTGGAGAAACACATTTTACTGGACACTGAGTTTTTTTTAGGCGCTAAAAGCTAAAACTAAAAGTGAAGACACTAGCTTAACTTTGGCTTCAACAAAATGTAAATGTTTTGAGTCAGTGTTGTACAGATGTTTTCGAAAGGGAGAAATTTTTTGTGCCACATGTTCGTGCCAGACTGGGAACATATGTGTCCCATCCATCACGCAGGTCGTTTTCTGTGCTTAAACTTTGACCTCAGCAGCTTATTTGGATTGGTCAGCGAAGGTGCAGCTTTTTCACGCCCTGAGAGGTATTTCTTATCCAAAACTTTGCATGAAAATATTGACCATTTAGATAAAAATACATAAACTTTTTAATTACATCACATTATGAGGATTTATCATTTCAACACACTCCTCAGTTTAATGAACTTTTTTTTTATTCAATAAGGCGACAAAAACATGTTAGAAAAGCAAACCCTACATCTGTTCACTCACGCTTTGAAAGTGTTAATGATTGGCTGCGGGCTTTTCCTGACACTTTGTATCGAACTGTAAAATTTGAATATGTCTAGACGGGACAGACTCATCGTGTTTTCTAATGACTTGCACTTTCTAATGGAAGGGGCTGGCTTTCCTTGGCTCAGTGGGCAAAACAAACCTTATCGCCTCAGGCAGAAACACAGGAGCTGCTCAGACAGGATAGACTAAATATGCTCTCAAGGAGATCTTTATTACTGGAAATCTCAGGAGCTGCAGTGTTTGGCAGACCAAAACCTGAGTGGGATGAGTTCATAAATTCAACCCACATACTTTATCTAACTCAAATTATTCGTTTATTGATTCGAGACATTTCTGTATATTTCAGGATGGAGCCAATGTCACCGTCTTCTTTTCCCCCCCCTTTTGGCTTACACAGGAAGTTCAACATTACTCGTATCCCCTTAAACTGCCGCCTACATTCTGAGAAAATGTGTTATCTCAGGTTTCTATATCTGGTATTTAGCCCGCCTGACAGCCTTTTCCTTTTGGCAGCCAAGCATAAACAACGAGTCCTGTTCCACAGTGAGGTGGTTAACCTTCCTCTGGTTAACTTCATATAATTTCTCTTGTTCTTTTGCAGCCAAATACGCCATTAAAGCCGCAAGCTGAGTTGAAAATGAATGAGAAAACATTTCAAAGAGACCTCCAGCTGTTAGGGCAGGTCAGTGACTGGTCACCAGATGAGCCGGCTTCCTTTCGAGTCACGCGTCATTCCTGTGCGCTGACTCGACACAGACGGAGCTGCATTTACAAACAGTTTGTATTAAGCGTGAAGGAGCTATTGTCTGCTGGAGTTCTCTACATTTCTTGTCAGATAAAATGTCCACAATGGGATTACACCTCTCTGACTTTGAGATTTTCCTGCAATTGTAAAATCTTTTGGCAGACATTGCTCTCCGTGGCACTCCCCCATATGTGCATATGTGAAGGATGTGCATCATCACAAAAACAACCTCCTGAATAACTGTTTCATGACAATTATCACTCCTCTTGTTCATGAACACCCTTCCAGTGGTTTGGTTAATTATTTACTTATTTGTTTTTTTGTTTATTTATTTTATTGAAAAAAAAAGAAACGTTTTCTGAACTCAGAGTTTGTCAGGTAATAGTTATGACATGCTGAAATAGAAAGGCTAACTCGCATCAGGCCCCAGAGATAGAGGAGAGAGCAGAGAAATGCTGCGCTGAGTTTAACAGTCCAGCGAGCACAAAGGGTGTTTTATGATGCTCTCATAAAGTCTGAAGACAGGTATTTTTGGTGTCCAGCTGGGGTGAAATGTGGCCTCGCCTCGACAGACAGAAAGTCTCACACTAGCTTCTAGCAGTCTCCATGCTGAGCTCAGCCTGTTTTGCACAATATTCCTCTGTCATGCTGTGGATAAGACTGGCCTCATTTTACCTCTGACGTTCCCGGAGCATGATGTCACACACGGGATGGGTTTCCTCTCACACCTGTTGGTTTAGTCTGAGCTGGGTGAAGTTACGTGTTGCAGATGTTTGGACTTGGGGATCACTAAAACAGGCCGTGTTTTGTTTGTAGTCATTGGGTTTCGGTTTGAAGATGTCAGTGAGGCATAGCAGCCTTTTTCTACCACTGAGGGGGATTGTTGGGGGTTTAAAGCAACATTGCTGGACGTTTCTGGCTCTGCGTAATGTCTTTGTTACTGAGCAGCCAGAGCAGAAAATGAAGAACTACATTGTGCAGATCAGAATACATAGAATTTATATCCAGTTTGATTTAGCACATTCTACTGTGTTTTTAGTCTTTTAAGCTCCTGAATCATACTGGAGACTTAAAGATGACTTGATAATTTTGAACCAAAAGATTTCAAGACAACATGGAAAAGGCATCAGACAACACTTATAGACTACTGGCTGGGTTTGATTGGAATATTAAAAAAACCACTGGACCTACTGTAGGCCTACATGACATTGTATAAAAGCTACTGTGGTTTAGGAGTAAGGACAGAAAATGGTTTTGGAGTAAAAACAATACATCTGAGATTTTTTATTTTTACTTTTGTTTTGTTTTTTATCTCTCCCCACCACCCCCTTATTTTTATTCCACCATTTAGTTTTTTTTTTAATGCATTGTATGTCTTTTGAACTGATTTATTTTAAATTATTATTTTATTTTTTGTGTATGGACCCTGAGTCTGGAATAAAGCATATCATATCTCATCATCATATCATAAAACAATAAATGTCATCCTCTGGGAAACCATCATGTCAGGCAGAAAATATAGTTTTGAGAAAACCAGAGTCTGAATTTGCACCAATACAACTCAGATACCTGCAGTGGATGATCGAATCAAATAACATTTTTAATGCATCTACCTTAGAATCATCACATCATGTACAGCAGGACACAATGACTAATTATTCTACTGCAACATTAGAATTTGTGTGACTTGTGTGAACTGCAGTTGTAGAAAATAAAAAACAATCATGCAAATTTATAACTTTATAGTCTAAGAAAATCTAGTTTTATAAATGAGCTTTTCTAAAGAATGTATAACTTAGGACTATACAAGAATAATTTGAATATTATCTCTGATTGCTATTCTCTAGCTATATAATTTATTTAATTAATGTTGTTTTAATACACGAGACTGCCGTAAATCCGTTTGGACAAATATGCATACTTCATCTGCGATTCGGTTTTTTCTTTGATAATTACTTATACTACATGCCTTTTGAAGCCATGGTGACTTGCCGCCGCCTGCTCAAAACAACCGTAAGTTGTCTCTGTTTACAACATTCTTCTTCGTCTGTCGCCTATTTTCACTATGGAGCTCCCCCTACAGCTTTGGGGGACACACTGTATGGTAAACAGACCCAGAGTTGCATTGATCTGCTTTAAAGCAGATTGATTGTTTATGTTTCAATACATGAATCTTTGCTCCTGTGTGGACCTTCAATTGCTCCCACTAGGTTGTAAAAGGAAAAAAAAACATATGTAGGGTTCCCCGGCAGACAAAGATATAAGATTATATTATTAATTGTCCATAGCTTCAAGTACTAAAGTAGAGATAATAATTTTTATTTTCAGCCATTACAGAGGGTTTCATAACGCCATCTGTCCTCCTTCTCTGAGCTGTTAAAAAAGGGAGTAGCTGTGTGGAGGCGGACAGATAAGTCTTAACAGTTCACTCTGACTCTGAGTGAAGTGTTTGATGTCAGAGGTTAGTCATGTGGCCTCCTCCCTTCACAGATGTTTTTGTCCTTTAAACGTCTCTGCAGTCTGAGGTGTCGCCCACCCACTGACCTGTCTTCTCTTCTGCTGCTACATGATAAAGAGGTTCCTAAATTTGTGATATTTTGATTTCTGAGGGTGGAATTCAGTTGTTCGGTTCAACCTTTTCTTTTTTTTTTTTTTTTTTTACTGATCATTAAAACGTGAGATCAGCTTCTCCTGATAGTCACCAACAAGTTAATGATATTCAGATCAAAACCATCAGCCAAAACAACAAATTTCCATCCTTTTCTGAAGTCCAAAAAGAGCAAAAATCAAGCTGAATTTATCTTTTATTTGCATGCTGGTGATAGATTCAGTCAGATGAAGTGTTTTTCTGCTGTTTTTTTAAAGTGTGTTTGACATTTACTCCCTCCGTGTACTGTAAGCCAGAAGCCTCAACCAATGCTCAGCTCAGCGTTTAATTAGTCACCTAATACAAAGCATCCAGAGAAGTTGATCTAAATCCCAGACTGATGTTTCCTCTGGCAGTACAACAAAGGCCCAACAATCTTTTGTTTTTCTTGGTGCATAAACAGAATACCTGGAAATCTCTGGAGAAGTGACATACATGAAGACTTCATCCAAACAAGACTTAATGTTATCATTTTCTTGTTTCTGTATTTGTTTTTCAAGAAAAAAGCAAAACACTGCTGAATGTTTTTGAATGTAATATATTAATGTAATTAAAACAGGCAATAACTGAATTCACTAAATTGTTTGTCTCCAGGTTCCCCATGGGAGAGGTCTATACGACAAATTGGCTTTGAGAGGTAAGGGAATGATTATGCAGACAAAGAAATGTGATGAAATGGCATTTTAGCAATCTGACTTGCAAAATCAGGCTTTCACAATCTACATTCAGCAGCAAAATAACATTTTAACAGGCATTTCTACTTTTCCCCTCCAGTATTATTCATCCATTTATCATCCACTGTATTTATTAGCAGGCTTTTGCATTAGAAGTGTAAAATGTCCCAAATATATCAACCTCACAATAACATTAACAATCACTTTTTGCATTGAACTGTGCTGCTGCATCATGTTCATGATGAAAGCTAAACCCTGTTAAGTTAACGGGCTGCTTTTCAAAGCTCTTGCTGTGTCTGTTTCCACACATCCCTGTGATCGTATTAGACGTGTTTTCCTAAGTACGGGAATGTACAAACTCAGCCACGTCCTTTTTCCAGTACTTAGCGGCTCTCACTGGCTAGTATACTAAACGGTAAGTGGCGGAAGTAGGGCCATAAACATCTCATCCTGGCTGCATTTACCTGTTTGTGTTGAAGATCATATACAAAGCATATACAAAATTTACTGCTGCATTTTCTCCTTTTTACTGCCTGTGTGGAGGAAAATATATACACATGTATAAGGATTCACAGCTGTTATGTTTCCTCTGGAATAACCTTGATAAATCATTTAGAGACACTAAATATTTATACGCTATCCTACATTTTTGGTAGTTGTTCCCCATCCTGCAGCCTGCAGTACTGAAGACGGGCTCTTGCATGCTAATATTTTTGTAATTCCCTCACGTGATAAACAGGGGAAAGAGGGAGTCATAAAAGTTGCTGGCTCAACCTTTTTTGGCTCTGATGGTTTCCATCTCTTTCATCCGCTTGAGGATGCACAAAGCTTCTCAACAATAAAGCCCATGGAAACGTCCTTGATTAAATTAAACTCTCCAACAGCAGCCAGAGGCCCAACTATTTCTCTTGAGTGTGCGTTTTCCATCGCAATGATTAGCACTCTGTTTTCAACTTGTTACTTTTATAGGCCTAATATCCACTCAAGGCCAGAGTAATATCAGTTCTACTTGAAATGACCAGTTGCTTTATTATCAGAGCCAAACGTTTAGCTCTTTTCCTCTGCTGTGTGCACTGCCAAATCACCACAATGTTTTGTTTATTATAAGCTGTTTAATTACACTTGGAGCTCAGCGTGAAATGTAAAGAAAACACTCCGGTGGCCAAATGCAGGATGCGGTGAGATCGCTGTAAAACTGAAAAAGAAATTGGTGGGGATGATAAGAGTTTTAAAGGTTTTGAAACCTGTTAGCTATTTCAAAGACAATTTTTATTTGCATTAATTGTGCGTGCAATCATGACACCTCATAAAAGCTATCCTCCAGGCAGAATAAATGCATCACACTGGATTATAGACAGCCGGAGATTGCTGTAGCTGTCATGATTTGGTTTTAGATATAGGTGAATGAGCAAATAAAAACATACCACTGCAGCTTTGTTTGCTCACACTGATTAAGAAAATGTTTTACTTTGGTTAATGAATGAGAAACAAAGATCGTGTAAAGCAGAACTGGGGTTCAGATCATGTTAATAAAAACATCTTATAAAGTCTTTCTTCTTTCTCTTTGCATTCAAATAAAAAAACAAGAAAAAGGGGTTAATTGTGCCAGCTACCTCTTTTATGGGCAAACAATTCACCTTCAAGGGAGTAAACATACGCACTGCTGAGTTTGAAAAAAAGAGGAGTAAATAACACATTTTCTCATGACTTTTTTGTTTGATCGGAATTTCACTCACTTGTTTATAGCAATACATTTAAAACCAGCTTGGCTGATTTTATGAAAGAGGGTGGTACTCCATATAAAAGCTGAAGCTTTCAACACAACACATATTAAAAGAACTATTAAGTAGCGGAAAACTCCAGATTCCCAGGCGTTCATGTGAAGAGGTGTTTTCTGAAAGTTATAATTGCTGCAATATTTGTTCCCAGGAATTAGAAAAGTTTCATCACTTTGAACACAAGTCATAAACAATAAAAACTTACATGGCTGTACATACATTTCATATATATTGCTTGAAAGATTTTTTGTTTTTCAAGAAGTGCGACAGCATTGTTTCTCAAAGATCACCACGATGTCCCAGAAAACTGTTTAACACTAAGAGCAGTTTTTCATGGACAATTCAGGGAGCTGTCATTTGTCCCAGTTTCCATTATTTGTTGGGGTCCTAGCCTGCATGGATCATTCCAAATCCCAGTTTTGGGATGGAGTTGGATTTATGTAAGTCTTTTAGGAAAAAAGCCAGTTTGTGTTCTCTGTTTTCTGTTTGTCCCTAGCGTGATTGGTGCAGATGCAGGAAACGGCATCCGAGTATTCATCCCTGACATCGGCATGTTCATAGTCGGCTTAGCGATCTGGCTGCTGTGTCGTAGTCTGGTCCAGAAGAGGCCACCGGAGGACATGGCTCAAGACAACGCAGACTTTGAGGCAGAGGAACAAGTGAGTTTCCTTTGTGCTGACAGGCAGTGCCTTATTTGTCTCAGCAATAACATTTGGGTATGTACCTATTGATTATTGATGCAGTAGAATAGGCAGGGTTTGACATGAGTCTGTGATACAATATGCTCACCATTCCTTGAGACAAAAAGCTGAGATAAGCAGTCGGTACTTAAAAAGGAATCATCTCTCATACTCTTTCATTGAGGACACGGCTCACCCTTTTTATTTAGCAGGAACATAAGTTTCCATCCTGTAAACATGTTGGTTCTGAAACTGACACCAGAAATTTGTCAAAAGAGAAAAGACTGGATTTTACCCAACTGCGGCATCGATGGCAGCTCACTATTAATCCCACTATGGATTACGGTTTATTTCTGCAGCTGAGTAAGAAATAATCATTTATTCAATTAGTTGTCTTTTTTGTTTATTTCTGCAGAATAAACAAGTGACACAAATAATTATCACAGTAATGAATAAGTATAATCAACACAGAAAAAGAGTTGCCATGTAAACCACATATAGAAAAAAACGAATAGAATAAAAGGAGTGGGAAGAAGAAAACCTATTAAGAAGAAAAGTTATCACCGTTACTATTATTATTAGTTAAGTAGTTTTTATTCAAAGTTACTTCAAAGTGAGTTTTAGTGTCATACCCAAAGATGCTTTGACATGCAGACCGGGGATCAACAAGCGACCTTTCAACTGAAGAAGCGATATTCTGCTTCCTGAGCAACAGCCGTCCCCTTTTGATCATGCGATTATCTTTAAGCGATGAATGATTATTAGAAACTGTGGTCCAGCTGAGCCTGTGGGGTATGGTATTATGCATACTCTTCAAGTAGTCTTGATTGCAGGTTTGTTTATTGTGTCTAAGTTGTTTCTGAACACACTAATAAGTCATCTAGAAAATTAAAGACAGTAATGTCAACAGTAAAACCTAAAAAATCATTAAAGAGGAAATGTCCCTGTCAGTTTTAGGTAATTCTGCCCAAATACTTATGTAAAAATCCTAAAGTAAACATCTTGACACAGTCTGAAAAATAGCAGGTGTTATTCAGACTGACCTCGCAGATCTAAGAAATAACTGAATGTCTCTGTTTTTTTAAACTTTACCTTGTTGATTATAGTAAGCTAAAAAAGCTTGCACTTAAAACATTTATGAACAAATGTTTTTAACCCTTAAAAGCCCAACCCAAGAAAAAATGGGGAGAGAAGTCAATTTTTTAAAAACCTGAAGTCTTTATTTGGCCCTTGATGGGAAATGTGGGTAAAAGATGACCAATTTTTTCTTTGCATATCTACCATTTATTACCACATGGTATGTCAAAATTATTGAAGACAAGTATTATATTGTCTACAGGGTTTTGAGCAAAGTTTTTACAACAAAGTGATACAAAATGTCTCAGAAACAGCATGTATGAAATATGTTTGGTTTCTAAAACTTTTATAGCCCTTAAAAAGCCAAAGAGGCATAGAAGATGAGGCAGTCAAATCAACGAGGAATGTTATTTACCATCTAAAACTTATTCCCTATGTTTCTTTGTTTAATTTTTAATGTGCAGGGTTAATGCAGGTTTTTATAACTAAACTAAATGAAATGCACTGGTGCCTTTTTTATAGCATACAGGAAATGCAAAGTCGTCCTTTAAAGTTGGAATGAAACATTTTTTTCCTCTACTTTAGAAAATGAGTTTAACAATGATTGATTTTTGATAGATAAAATGTATATCTTTTCAATCTGTTCTCATTCCACTTGGCCAGAGGTGATTACTGAGCGTATAGATGGAAATAAAAAGAGGAATGTTTCTGAAAGCATTAACTTTATGGGCGGCTGTGTTTAATGTTATTTAACTGGCTGGTGCTTCTGTGGATGTGATGCATATTGTTTGATTAACTTTAAGGCCAAGCATTCTTGTTGCCACATCATTAATTTATTTTACACTCAGATTATGTGGACATTTTAAAGAATGTTTCTCATCTCAGTCCACATGTTCAATATTAGGCGCGGGGGGGGCCGCGCCGCCACCCGGAGCGGCGGGCGCGGGGGGGGGGGGGGGG